>OW121769.1:25052700-25357700 GCA_933228765.1 Miltochrista miniata
GGTGAATGAAACACTTTGGACCGCTAGGCTATCGAACCTTTGTTGAAAAAATATTCCATCTTATACATCTTCGACGAGTATTGGAGCGAAGACTGCGACTTGGTAGGCGTGGGGTAGGACGACCCTCAGCCAGATGGACCACAGCCCTGAAGAAGGTTGCAGGGACTGACTGGATGCTGAAGACGCAGGATTTGGAAGAGTCCTACGTCCAGCAGTGAACTGCCATAGGCCGATTTGATTGATACATTTTCTGGCGATATTTTATGCGTTGTCTCATCAGCTCCGAGCATGCCTCGATAGTTTAACAGTACAAAAAAATTCACCTAGGTTTTTCAAAGTAAACGCGGTACAAAGTGTTTCCCCTGAATCAAGAAAAACCGAAAGTTCGAAATCCGGAGGATCTTGAAATTTCCTCCACATAAAATTATGGCATTGACAGCATACTAATTGCTATCAAAATTATTTCTAAATAACCATAATATTAAGCAGTCAGCGCAATTTTAGCAGACGCGATAATGTGAAATGTATTTTATAGAAAAAGCATGATAATCTCACACCAAGCAAAGAGACAGCACGGTACTTACCAAGTCGACTCTTCTTCGCGTTCCCACCAGAGCCCTGGGACGAGTTCTCAGTCAGATAGCCTGCCCAGGAAGCACCCCGTTAGTGGAAATTGTTTATGAGTTGTTAGTTAATGGCTGAGTACCGGGGGACATGATTATTTAATGACTAAGGACTAGTACACAAAACTGCGAAATTGCGAAACGGCGCGATGTGTTTTCTCAACGCAGAAAACTTCGACACGAATTGTTGCGATACGATTGCGTGTGGTCACCTTACACAATTCTGGTGACCATAGCTTTAACTACTCTCAACCGTATCTACTGATCGCATTTTTAAATCATGTTATGGATTGTATATTTAGATAAGCGCGCACAAAGCATCACATCGCAGAGATGTGCGCTACGTACCAATTCGCAAGTTCTTGCGATGCGTCTCGTGAGAGCTTTTCGCAATTTTGTGTACAAACCCTAAATGGTAGTCATGTTTAAATAATTAATGTTGAGTTGCCTAAGTTGATTGGACAGGGGTGCAAATCTGATTATGATAATAGCAATAGAATCAATTTGATGAAAGAGTGGGATGGAAGATGTTTAAATTGATGAAAGAGAGAGATGGAACACTGTTAATAACACCCACCCATTAAACCTCTATGTGTATTCCCAGTATGATTCTAGCACTAATTCTAGGTTAAAGCTCTAATACAATGCAAATGTCTATCTTTTATCTTACTGTGAGGTTACTACAATTACTACAGTTACTGTACACAACTAATGAATTGTATTGTCCTACATGAGTGCTAATCTAATGGCAAAGCTATCAAAAACCTGACCCACTGCTACTAAGTACATTATTTTAAACTAGCTGATGCGCGCAGCTTCGCGCGCGTGGAATTTGGTTCCTGTTCCCGCTTCCCGTGGGAACACTTTCCCGGGATAAAAAGTAGCCTATGTGTTATTCCGGACTATACTCTATCCCTGTAACAAATTTCAGCCAGATCCATTCAGCCGTTAGAGCGTGATTGAGTAACAAACATACAAACATCTTCACAAACTTTCACATTTATAATATTAGTAGGATTAGTAGGAAGTAGGATACAATACAATACGTGCTCCTTAATCAGGCACATCCCAACATTAGACCAGAATTTTGAGGCACTACCGATTTTTATATAATCAGCAGCTTGCACTGTAAGTTTTTGCAGTTTACAGAACGTAAAAAGTAATTATATTCTTTCTCTACTGCATAGGGTATCAAATCAATAATGAGACATATTATAAACATTGTCAATTCGTCTCTAATTTGGCAGCAACCGCTACTTAATATGAATGAACCGCGACCGCAGTGAATTGAATGGGTCCAACCGCGACCACGGGCGCTGCAACGTGCTCGAAACGTCGGTGAATGTAAGTAAACAGTATGTCGCGTGAAGTCCCGAATTCTATAAGGATGAGTAGTATGGATGAGTTGCTTTCCGATTTTACTCTTTAGCAGTGGAAAGTCTATTGACTTTGGACACATCCTATAATCCCATATTATTCCTAATATTCCCATTAATATAATACTGCTCTTAGGAAATGAGGATGAGTATGACCATTTTAATATAATGCCACTAAATGAAATAATGCAAATTAAAGATTGTGTAGATAATGAATAATAGAAATATTACCGTCATCATGAGACGCTGACCGACTTGAATGTCGCGTTCTTCTTGTGTTGGGGACTTCTTTGAGATGTAGTTCTGTTTTCTAGAAAGAGAAACATAAAATGTTCAGAAGTGCTTTGCTCAATAACTTAAGTTTTATTACATGCGGCAGGCCTAATGTGTCAAATGTAGGTATAATAGAGATTCTAGCACAGGTAAAACAGGGGTCCGTAGGAGTCCTGGGGTATCCTTCCAAGAGCTTACCTAGGGCTCCTAACCGTAGGCTGTAGGTAGGATAAGTGTCGCTTTTAGTTGGTAGGAGTCCGGCATAGCATCCATGTATAATGTTCCTCAGGTTACAGTTTTAGGAGTTACTACAGCTGTCTCATTTTACTAAAAATGGGTGTATAGGGGGGTTGGGGAGTGCAAGCAGTAGGTAACGCAATCAAGGGGGGGAGAAGGGTCTTGCTAACCGTCACAATGTATTACAGGAGCAGGAGGCTTAGTTATTAAATTTGTGTTACATATACGTAATACTTGAACGCCGCCAAAGTGCCCAATTGCTAATAGCCGGATCCACACCTTACAATCCAACGCTCTCCAATCGTGCGCGGCAGGAGCGCGCTCCACAGGAGCGTTTGATGTGGACTTGCCTCGCGCGATCCAAGCTGCGCAGCAGGCGCGCGCTCTCCTTGCCACGAGCGATCCGTTCGTTGTCGGTTTTTCTTACTAGTACACAGGTGCCTCGGTCTTTAGGCGCTCGGTGGAGACGACGGTGTGTGGAGCGCGCGATCATGGCGTTCGAAAGTTCAACTGTTACTGTGCTATACTTAGGCGGATCAGTGTGGATCGTTTGGAGCGTGTCGGTGCGACGCGGCGAGATCGCAAGAAAAGTTAAGTTCGTCAGACGACACGATCCATGTCTCATGCTCCCAGATCATGGGTAGCAGGATCGGAGATCCAAAATGGATTCTCTGGTGGGGATCCACCATTGACATGTAAAATTGACACCTGACTCATGTGTTAATATGTAACGCATCTGTTTGCTAGGTTCAATTGTCTGAGCAACTAGTGATGCACTTATAGTGCAGCTTAAGCCTAAAGGTTTACTTAAAAATAGTATCTTACCAGTTGTCCTACAGTCTTTGTCAGGTAAACATTACTAATGGATCCTAGCAGTATCTTGAATGCAAGCTCTATATTCCGTAGTTCCATATGTGCCCGTGAGTCTATTTTGTTTTTTTGATCTGAAACTGTCAAAGCAATTTTTTTAGGATTCACTTACTCTTATTTTTGGGTAAAACAAACAACATCACAGTAGGTTCATAAATGATAGAATATAATAAACTAGCAGACGTCACGCGGTTTCACCTGCGTTTTTCTCGTTCCCGTGGGAATACGGGAATAAAATATAGCCTATGTTCACCGCAAAGAGTGTAGCTTCCCAACAGTGAAAGAATTTTTCAAATCGGTCCAGTAGTTCCGGAGCCTATTTGTTACAAACAAACAAACAAAAAAACAAATCTTTCCTCTTAATAATATTAGTATAGATTTACTTTGACGTTGATTTGTGATACAACAGCTGATTTACGTTTGACAGTGCTCCGATTACAGGGTGAATTGTACAGAACACATGTGTCAGTTGATAATCCATACCAGACCAGTGCAGTTTTGGGGGCTTCACAATGATATCCAAATATATCAGGTGATTTATGTATAAGGGTGAAAAGATGTTCATATGACACCACTATTATGTATGTCTAACTGCAGGACCTACCAATCCTGTATAAGTGTGAAGAGGGCAAGAGAACCAAGGTCCCTTCATTACTCCGATTTCATTTTACACATTAAAGGGTTCCTGACACAATCACTTGGCAATTGTCATGCCTCGTCAATATCATGTGTACATATACGTCGATGCACACACACATGCGCTTGGCAGTAGTCTTGCACATGCTGAACCAAGCCCTATTCGGCATGCTTATGTTGAAAACCATTTATTTCTTTTATTTAGTTTTTAATGATAAGGCTATGTACCGAATAAATATTATTTCTTTCTTTACATGCAAAGAAATCACGCACACTGAAACAACTTCCATTCATAAATAACAGACTTGACTCAATATATTGACCCATGTCGGGAGCCCATTAGATTGGTGTCAATGTTGTCATAGGAAACACTGGAACAGTTCATAGTGGGACTGATCAAACAATTAGCAGACGATCAATAAATGTTATGACGAAAATAGGAGAGGCTTAGGTCCAGCAATTTGATAGTACTACAGGAAGAACCATTCTCATTCATAGTCAACAATCATGGAAGGCTAGTGCCATTTCTACTATTTAATTGGAAATACATAGCCAGTTTTCAGTGTGTCAAGGCAGCAGCGGGTCCTCGTGTCTTTTCATTTTGGCTGGAGAAGGTGCAGAATCGTGTGTGGCGTAAATTGGGACAGATCAGATCAGGCAGAGGACGGGAAAGCTGATTTGATTGAATTCACTCTTTGGTTGTTTGTTTAGAAATACGATATTTTGAATCCATACCAAGTTTGTTGAACTTTTTCAATGCATCATCGTCTTCAGTTGTCTTTTCCTGTTTTCTTACAGGTCGTTTCGTCCTCGGCATTTTGTCTGAATACTATTAATCTACCAGTTTAGGACAAGCACAGAGCACTTTTACGTTTATCTAATTAACGGCAAATAGCGTCACTAAAAATATTTCAAAATCGATGTGCCACGAAATTCATGAAAATACAAATAAAAATAAAGAAACCTTAACCAAAACAAATGCGAACAAAACACAACGACCGTTTGAAAATGAAATATTTTGAAATGTACTTTTTTTTAGTACCTATTCACTTTTTTAGTTCAGGCAACAGATCTTGATCTATACAGCCAGTCGCTTTCATTTTAATGCTTGCTCTACATTACTCGCGAAGTTGAACGAAGTTGGACGAGTACGATAGTGCAGAGGGGCACCTCGGCCTACTTCGTCAAAAATTTTCTTTGCCTCGGGCAACTTCGCCGACGAACTTCGTTCTACTTCGCGAGTAATGTAGAGCAATCATTATGCTTCCTCCACATTACTCGCGAAGTTGAACGAAGTTGGACGAATACGATAGTGTAGAGAGGCACTTCGGCTTACTTCGACAACATTTTACTTTGCTTCGGGCAACTTCGCCGACGAACTTCGTTCAACTTCGCGAGTAGTGTAGAGGAAGCCTTACACCTCTGCTCGAGAATAATCTCGAGCAGATGTAAAAATAAGGTTGGCACTATGGTATTCAGCGAGAGAATGTCCGCCTCTGGACATGCCACGAGCATCTGGCGTTGATGCCCCCACACTGAGCACTCTACCAATTAGTTGAGCCTTGTGTCCTAGCTGCGTTCTTCGCCGTGCTGGCACTCAGTTGTGGTCTCCCGGTGTATTGCCACAGATATTTACCGAAGCACCTGTGCCCGATATTATCTGTGACAACCAGTATGAGATTACATGCCATGATTATAGTGTTTCCCCACCTTGTGTCGCGACGATCTGACGATCTGCGATGTTGAGGTACAGACTCCATGTTAATATCGTCGGTCTATTTGTTTTATAACTAAATTTGAATCTGATTCCGTTTCTAATGTGAAATGGATAATTTTCTTTGCACGTCATTTAGTTAAAGCCGAACAACGTATTATGCTGGTCTAATATGATTAATATTATCAACACGCAAGGTTTACGTGTACGGTCAAGTTTATCCGTATTAGCGACACGAATCGTTCGTTGGTACCTCGTGTGCGAAGTCTGATAGCACGTCTACAAAGACTCGAAGGCTGGTATTCCATTTACATGTTATTACTAATCCTTTATAGCTTAGTAAATTATTATGTGACCGTATCTGCGATTCATCCTGTGCCTTGTAGCATTTGTTTTCTGTAGGGGCAGCAATGTCTGGTTGTAGGTTTGACCAAGGAACTTATACTTCTAACTGGAATGCTTACGAAATCACAAAAACAAATTTAAATTGAACTTTATTTTCAACGTGATTCGGCATTTTTCAGATTGCATTACTTCATGTCAGAGGTAAAAAACGTTCCCGAGCAGGACAACGACTTAAGGGGATTCTTCTCTTTCTTGCAACGCAGTATGTTTTATGTGGTAATAAAAAGAAACAGACGGTAGTTTTTATGACCAGTAGTAGACCAGATCAGAGGTAACAGTTTTCATACGTGCTGGTCAATACGCGTTAATGTTTATTATAATAATTAATGTTTTAACTTCAAAATTCTATTATTTCAATATTTCATACATTATTGGTGTTACTTAAAATAAATTTATTTGAAAAATAATAACTATTGGTAGTAACTCATAAATTACGCATGGCAACTCTGAAGATTCATTGTGGTGCCAACACGGTACGTTCTAGATCGGACTTACTTTTAATAAAATAAATATAAAATAAATATTTGTGGATGTAGCCCAAATTAACCTAAAACAAGCTTGTGCTATAGAATCTAGACGACTGATATACATAGGTACTTATATAATTCTAAATACATACATATTATACATAGAAAACACCCTAACTCCGAAACAAACATTTGTGGATCACACAAACATTTGTACCGACCCAGGAATCGAACCCAGGACCTCCAGCGCTAATGAACAAGTATTAAATTACTAGGAAATTAGATTGATGTGAGATTTTTGTGTAGGTAGAATGAAATTTCTCTTTCCCAATATTCTTACCCGTTGAATGCCGCATGAAACCCGAGTTGCCAATCTCCCGAACAGTCGATTGCTTTGGCAACCAGGGCGGCCAACTTTTTTCGTTTGGTTCTCCTCGCACATTTTTCGATATCTATGGCTGTATGGTCGCGGGTCTAAGTCTTTCTGTATAAATTAATGTGTAGAATTGGTTATGGTACTGAATGAGAGAGCTTGCCGAGTGAATGTAGGTAATGAAAAAAAAAGTCGAAATCACGATTTGATCGCTGTCATTATTTATTGTTTGTTTGGCGCCGTTCCTAGAAAGTATTATTACGATTAATTTTTGAATATTTTCGTTTATTCTGTTTCAAATATTGTTGTTTTGCATTTAAAAGTATCCTGTCATGTTGTTTAACAGCTGTGGTAAATATTTTCAGTGTAATTCGAAGTTAAATTTTAAAATTTGATAAAATAACACGCGAAGGTCACCGTTATTTTTTGTTGTTGTTTTTGTTGTGCAGTGCTCGTATTTAACCGATATTTGTTGAGATTTTCTCAATAGAAACTATAATCTTTTGTCAAAATACCATTTAACATTTAACATATGAATAATTTATGTGAAAATCAATAATAAAAATGGGGGGTTTTTTTTTTAATAATTTAAGATTACATAGCCTCGATGTCCCCAAAATAAACAAAAAAATAAACAAATAAATAGGCAGTAATATTTTATTTTATTTTCGGAGATTTTATAGCTACAGATTATTATTTTTTTGGTGAAAGTGAATTGTTGATGTGTATATTTTGTAAATAAAATAATTTATGTCAGAAAACTGCTTTTTATTTTGAATTACATGGTAAAATCTGAGAGTACTCCTTCATTTTCCCTATCCTAATTTTCGGCCAAATATCATAAATCCATTACACATGGGGTGTTCTCGGATTTAGTGTAGTTATTTTCGTCAGTTATCCAGCATGATGAAACAGTAAGTATTTATGTAGTACCTACGACTCCTGTAAAAGAAATAAGGATATATTGTGTGACGTCCGGCGTGCAGCCGCCGTTCCCGCCGGTGGCGTGGGCACCGCCTATGGATACGCCGGCGTGACCACGCCACCGGCGGGATTGAGCGGTTACCGAAAGCAAAAAGGGGATAGATACTTCGGTAAAAATATATACATATACCTATTTGATTGTATGATACGATAGTTGGTTTTATGTAGTTTCCATCCCCTCTTTCCTTTGTGTATGAAAAGCATAGGCCGACATCCTACAACCCTGGCTGCGTACCTAATATTTGATACGTAAGAATCTAAACAAAAGTATAAGTTTGGTTTCCGACTTTTTGATAATGATAAATAAGACGTTCGGCCCCTCTCCCCTAAACCGTCATACGTAATTATACGTGCGGCACGCTATAATTTTTGACATATCAACTAAGTTACGATATTGATCGAGTAAAACGGTCTAGTCATTAGTAGTTGAGTTGATAAAGTAGTAGATATTACTAAGTGGTACTAAAAGGCCTTGTAAAAAAAGAGAGAGCAAGCAAGATCTGCCAAATTCTCTTCGTACCTACTTAACGGCCATCATACCGAGCCGGTAGTGTAAGAATGGCTCCACATAGGTAATAACTGATCTAGTAGGTACCTTATTCATTAATTTTAAACATTTCACGTCAATTATTACAAGTCATTCAATTCGTCAAATTATTAAATTGTCTTCTGTAAGACCTAATTAAAACATACATAACTGTAAGTTCCATAGATATCATTTATTTTATTATTGTGTACCTATGTCTTTCAACTTAATAAGAAAATATTGTCTCACTAGCTGAAGCGTCTGCATGGACACATTAGTAGAAAGAGATAGCATCCCCTTTTCTAGCTTTCCTTTTCCGGAACGCTTTTGATGTGCACGTGAGCATTCCAGTTAGAAGTATAAGTTCCTTGGGTTTGACAATGATCATTGAGCGTGTGCGCACGCCCTAATGAATTCATAGTTTGTTGTGTCTGGCAACTTTAGTTGTCTTTGTGATGGAAGTGACGCAAGTCTATGGATTTTGTTGGACCTAACGCAACCAGAGTGCCGAGTGCGAGTTTTTTTCTTATGCGTTTACGAGCAAGTTTTCGTGAATTTGTATTCATATAGAGCTGCACACATCTAGAAACATTGATTGTGTGAGTCAGTTTTGCACGTCCTTGTCGCAAGCCCCGCCCATTGTCGACACTGGGTCTCACGAGGATGATGATAATGGCACGTCATTGGTTGTTTAAAAGTTTGCCCAAGTGCGAGTTGCAATTTTGACATTTCGTTTCGTAAACTTTGGTTTACGTGATCGAATACGCTGTCACCTATAATTTCCTAGTGAAAGCACAGTGACTACTAGTGTTGCCGCAATATCGATAGTTTGACTATCGATAGTTGACCTCGAAAATAATCTATAATATCGATTGGTCTATCGATAGTATCGATATTTTCGATAGTATCGATAGTATCGAAGTTCAATATCAAATTTACTATCGATATTATTAATACTATCGATAGTATTATAAAACAATTTTTAATACTATCGGTAGTATCGATACTATCTATATTTTTGCGCAATCTCAGCCTGTGATTCAATAGTATTATTTTTATGCACCGTACGTATGTATTTATTTTTTTGCACCGTGGTCTTCTTACGAAATTGCCCTCCTATGGACTGCCCGAGAGTTTATGCGGATGGGTGTCCAGCTTTTTGGCCGACAGAAGCATTAGGGCCGTCGTTGACGGCAGCTGTTCTGACTGCATGGCCATAAACGCTGGAGTACCACAAGGCTCAGTGTTGTCCCCTACTTTGTTTCTGCTGCATATCAATGACATGTTGTCTAATTGACGGCATTCATTGTTATGCGGACAACAGTACGGGTGACACTTATTACGCGGGCCGTCCCGGTATCTCTCGGATTGCAGTGGAAGAAAGCCATGAACAACTTATGTCTGAAATCAAGGCTACTCTCACTACAGTGTCCGATTGGGGTGGACAAAATCTTGTCCAATTCAACCCTACCAAGACACAAGTTTGTGTGTTCACCGCAAAAAAAAACCCATTCACTGTGGCGCCGCCATTTCAGGGCACATCTCTCACCATCTCTGAAAGTATAGGGATACTTGGTGTTGACATCTCCAGTGACGTGCAGTTCCGCAGTCACTTGGAGGGCAAGGCTAAGCTGGCGTCCAGGAAGCTCGGAGTGCTCAGCAGGGAAATAAGAAGAAAGAAAGAAAGAAAATAATTTTTATTTTAGATCACAGCGCACATAGACCAAACAACAGTAACCTTTTATAAAAAATAATAAAAACAGAGAAAAACAATGTACTGTACAGGGCGCGGCGGTACTTTACTGCGGCGCAAACACTGCTTCTTTATAAGTCGCAAGTGCGGCCATACAAGACCGCCAGTCGAGCGACCGTGACAGAAACCGTATTGCCAGTCACTGAGCAGGTCGTGTTTTTCTAGGTACCTCAGATAAAAGGAACAACTTAAGATAAAAGGGAGGTAACAGCTATAGGCCTGTAATTGGCCGGGTCGGTTCTATCACCCTTCTTGGGTAAAGGATGCACGTGCGCGATCTTCCACGAAGCTGAGACTTTTTCATAGAATATGAAAGTATGAAAAGACAAGTATGTAAGCGCCGGACACAACTCAGGACCAAACTACCACCGCAGGTATGCCATCTGGCCCACTCGACTTATGAACGGGATCACGGATTGAAGCTCCCGCCTAACGTCCCGCTGACTAAATTTAATTTCTGGAATGGAAGTGCAACACCAGGGTATGCCAGTCGGCGAAGAACCCACGTCGTTCATATTCGAGTTGGAGGTAGAGAGAGAACCCAAAAGGTCGGCTTTCTCCTTGGCACTCTGAGCCAGTCTACCATCCCGTTTAATTAGGGGTGGCAAACCCGACCGACAATTGTTTCTCTAGGCAGTTTTGGCAAGCGACCACAATTCACGACTCCCAGAAAGGCAGTCCACCAGCCCGTATCATCGCTGTGATACCTGTACAAACACGCGTACTAGTAGATCCGATCCGATCCGATCCCTGTCTTCAAGGTACATATTATATAAACACACCCCAGCTTTTCACCTAAAGCTGTACTCCAGCTTGTAGCCAAGGAACATTAAGTCCGGGCAGGAGATTTGCGTCTCCGTCAAAATAAATAGGATCGGCTGCGCAGATTCCAGGTGGTGGTGGACTACGTTGATGTTCTTGTGTATGTCTCTGATGTGAAAAAAGTCCATTTGAAGTGTGGACGACAATGCCTCTGTAAAACGTTTCATATTTTTCTTTTTCCTTGCCATGGTGCTGAGAAAACGGGAATTTAAGAAGGGTGTGTACCGGTGGCGCAAGATACAAAGCGAGGTTACTGCACTCCCAAAAGCCGGCACGTGTGATGCGGTAGATTGGAATGGCGTACGAAAGGGCCTCCAGTCCCCTCTAATGCAGTGGCCGCGTCCACTCCGGTTATCCTCCTCCGGCACGACCACAGCACCAGGGACTTTACACAGGCTGCTGTTTCAGCCCCCTGGGTCGGAGATAAATTAATTCTCAGGTTTGGGTCCCGTGCAGCCTGCGGGGGCCCTGTGGTCAACCGTTTCACCGGGTTTCCCTGACCACCGCGCCGTACGAATGTTCCGCGCCCATACCAGCTAATGAAAGCAGACAAGCCTCTGGTCTCACCATCACCCGCATATAACCACCCCAATGAGCTCTGGAACCCTGCTCACCGACGGAGAACACAACCCAACACCAAGCCCGGTTACTATTACCGCTGTCTTCTGCAGAGCGGAGGTACTGCGCCAGGCGGGCTGCTCAAAGAAGGGATTACCGTTATGCCCTCCCTTCTAATGTGGCCTTTTAGTTAATTCCAAAGATATTTGATTTAAGGGAGCTAATTGAAAAAGCCAAATTTACTGTGCCCAAAGGGTGTTGCGTTAGCTCCGTGAAGAAGTAACACTTATCCCCTGATCCCTGAGGGGTTCTGGTCTGGAATAAGACATAGGCTATTTAGATAGAAAGAAAGAAAAACAATTTATTTCTGCCAGCTGCAGTAACAAAAGCGTACATTCCAAAAAACAAAAAAAATGAGATATTTATTAGCTTAGCCTAGCTCTCAATAGAGCTCTTCAACCTAATCCTGCCCTCCCATTTTCGATCCTGAAATTATGCATGCCAGCCAAATGTAGGTAACGCTCTTACAGCGGAGAGTACTTCGCCAGAACTGAGCGATTCAAAAGATCGTTCCTCTGTCGATCTATAAAAGTTTGAAACGACCTGCTCGCGCACGTACTTCTCTCCTCTTACAATCCCGGGTTTTTCAAGCGGAGCGTCAAAAGGAACATCACAGGGTCGCCAACTTGAGGACCACTGTCAGAAGTCTTACGGACTGTGAGAATGGCCCGCAATCGTTAAATGTCGCTATGGCTTCCATCAGTCAATTTGATGAGCTTAATAAAAAAGCTTTTTTATCCCGGGAAAACGTTTCCATGGGAAGCGGGAACGGTAACAGGAATTCACGCAGGTGGAACCGCGGACATTGTCTAACTTGCTAGTTTGCTATAACCTTTTATGGGGTTCCGTAGAATAAGTAGTCCTTAAAAGTTTAGGAAGCCCTGTTTTAGACTACAGACTCCAACCAATACTATTGAAGGAAAGGTCACTATCGATAAAACAAAACTATCGATATAATCGATAATATCGACACTATCGATTGTCATTGCAATGTTCAGCATCAATTGTATTGATACTATCGATATTATCGATAGTACATTGAGTATTGAAAAATGATTCTATCGATTCTATCGATAGAATTACAGTGTGTCGATAGTATTTATACTAATGGTGCTATCGATACAATCGATAGTATCGACACTATCGATACTATCGATAGAACTATCGATAGGCTAACAATAGTCGACTATCGATAGCCTATCGATATTATATCAATAGTCAACTATCGAGCGGCAACACTAGTGACTACGTTTACGTGTTGTTATTACAGCTTAATATGATTTTAAAATATGGCTGAAATGTATTTTTTCGCGTGGAGGATGCTTGCTGTTGCTACGGAATAAGATAATCGACAATATTCTATCTATCTAACACAAGGATGGAGGCAAGAGCTCGGGCTTCCTTGAATGGAGACAGTTTGGTGTTCTTTACCTACATAAAACACAAAAAATGTGCAGTTTTTATATTCAACAAGTGCCAGAAGCGTTACCTACTGTGTACCAGAATTTTAAGGGCTATGTAGGTACATTAAACACAGCCACACAATGTTTTATTGGCCTCGGGATCAAAGTTCTAATTCCTATATAAATTTCAGAAACGTGAAAGTGATTCTAATTTATATACTAATTTTTCTTTACAATGACAACAAAATATTCTATAGAAAGTGTTAAATAAAGATCAACAAATTATGGTAAATTGTCCTTCATAATTAGCTACATAATCACCTAAATTAACTAAATGGTATCTAAATATAGTGCATGAGGCTTCATTTGCGTGAAATTATGTTCCTGCATCCCATGGGAACATATTCCAGGGATAAAAAGTAACCCATGTGAATTGCAGACTGATCTATTCCTGTAGGTACCAGTTTGTTCAGTTGAGTGTGGTTTAATAACATACAGCACAATATTTCACATTTTAATATTAGTAGGATTGTGTATGTGTAATGGGATTCCATATTACCACCTTATTTAACTGGAAGGTGCCAGTGACTTCATCTGTGAGGAATTTTGTTCCTGTATCCCATGGGAACAAATTCCTTGGATAAAAAGTAGCTTATGTAAATTCCAGCACGGCAATACAGCTCACCACCTATAACGTGGAACAAATTCTAAAAAAGTTGAAATGTGGGCATATAATATGCCTCAGCCTACCCCATCGGGATAAAGGTGTGCCCATATGTATGTGTATTCCAGACTATAATCTATTCCTATAGGTACCAGATGTCAGCCTGATCCGTTTAGCGGAGTGTGATTCAGTAATAAACGGCACAATATTTCACATTGTACCTAATATTAACAGGATTGTGTTGTGTATGTGTAGTGGGATCCCTTATTACCACTTATTTAACTAGAAGCACCTTCTAGTTAAAAACGCAGTCACCCTGTTGCTTCATCTGTGTGGAATTTTGTTCCTGTGACCCATGGGAAAAGGGTTAAAAAGTAACCAATGTGTATTATTTCAGACCATATTTTTGTAGGTACCAGATCCGCTCAGCCAAGTGTGATTTAATATGTAATGGGACCCAATTACACATTCCAAGGCCCGAACCAACCTCATTTGCAAGTTGTGCACCTGCTGATCATGGAAAGGAAGGAAAAATAATTCATTGAAAAAGGCATGTAATTAAAAGTTTATTTTACACCGAACATGGATTAAATTACAAAAAGTATAGCTTAAAATATGTTCATATAAATATCTAGGTCCCTATTAATGAAAACAATTTCTCTTCAAAGAATATCTTTAAACCTGTCCACTTATGGTTCAGCCTAGTTTGTTGTCAAGTTAATATTATATTGGTGCCGGTGAGCTTGTTTTGTCATCAAGATTTCTTAGCTTGGAGATAATGCCTAGTTTCCCTGCCCTTACTCTTTTACCATTTCTATACTCTGGTTCATGGTTTAGTTGAGCCAGATGGAGATTGTAGTGGCTGGTTCCTGTGGTACCAACTGGCGTATCACCACTGTCCTCTGTAAAATAAGTAAGTAAATGAGATGACGAATTAGAGCAAAATCAAAAGAGGACAATGATTCTGACATGACATTTCTTTAATAAGTAACTTCTTAACTATATATTTATCAAAATCAAATATTATGAGGCATAATATAGACAATAATGATAAGGCTTTCATTAAACTAAGCAAGTCTTGTACTATGAGGAAGAGATATAATAGTAGGGACAGGCATTATGGTATGTCTACATTTTAGTTTCGTAGAATTTGTCCCACATAATAGGTGGCAAGCAGTATTGACATGTTAAAATGGAGCGGCTCAGGTTGTGGCTGGCTGCTATTGAATTTTTTCAAGCTACCCATAATGACTTCAACTTGGCTTAACATTACTTCTGCAAAACGAAAACATCTGCAAATGCAAAAGTGGTCACCTCCATCCGAGGACCCGCCAGTGAAAATTGTTGACTATATTGATCATTTACAGAACGCTGAGTCCGCAGGGTCTCAAACCTTTCACTTTTGGAGGTAAATATGGTTTCTAAGAATAATAGGGCATACAACGATAGCTTTACCTTAATAATGTGCATGTTTTATAAAGTACCTAATTGAAGTTATTAGTTCTTTTCTACTTATTTGATGATTTTCCTTTGAAATGAATGGAGATTTGGTGTTGTAATATCTTAGTTTATCATTCCGGCATGACTCAGGCTTGTGCCGAGGTTGTCTAGCTGAAATAACATACAGATATATTAAATAATCAGTTAAACTTTTATACTATTATTATTCTAAATGTTACTTTGTTGGGATGTTGGGATTTTGAATGGTTACTTAATGAGGTTGACATTTGGTAAAAAATTGATTATACCTAGTCTACAATAACACTTAAGCTACTTTTTGTTCCTAGAATATTATATTATGTTATAAATATTCCCATGGGATCCTAAACCGGGAACGACATTCAGGCGGGCATCAGCTGGTAGTACTATATTACCCCAAAACCATCAAAGAATCACTATAGTAAAGTGTGTCTTATTGACTTGAACCTCGACTACAAACCTGTCTTCTGTAGCTTCAACTCAACAACTTTTGTCAGGATAGATCAACTACGTTGTCGATGTTGTACGCATTGTTTTGTTTGTTTACTAGCTGTGTATTTTTTTTTTTTTTTTTTTTTTTTTCTTTTTTGGCTTCTTGCATTGCAGTTGGCCACAAACAAGTTTGGGAAACCAATAATCAAAATTAATAATCGGTATAATTTGGAAGGAAAAGGATTGTATAGGATGGGCTACAATATTGCTATGCTATATCTACATTTTAATCATATTTATTTCTATGAAGGAAGCTAATACATTATATACATCAAGATTACTTAAATATAATAAACATTGGATAGATGTAGGAAAAGGTACATGGATTTTAGACAAACTTAGGAAGAATTCGGAACGATCATATAACAAACAGGAGAAGAAAATATGATTTACATCACCATATTCTCCACAAGGGCAAAGTGGGCTGTCGACAATACGAAATTTATACAAATTGGCAGGAGTGCAAACATGTCCTAGTCTTAGTCTACAAATGACGGTAGTAGTCCATTTGTTGTAATGTGTTTTGGCAAACCATGGTTTTGCTGGTATAGTTGGTTGGATGGAACGAAAGAATTTCCCCTTATTTTCGTCAGCTATCCAGGTTTGGCGCCAAGTGTCAATTAAGTAGGATCTAGGTAAAGACATCAAGTCATGCCAGTAATTTGCATACGGAAAAATGTCTCCATCTACGGTTGCTTCTTTGGCAAGTTGGTCAGCCTTTTCGTTACCGAAAATACCGACATGACTTGGTATCCAGCTGAAAATTACATTATATCCTAGAGAGGTACATTGAGTTAACATTTGGCGTATTTCAAAAATGACTGGAGTTTGGATATGAGATTTAAAGGGAGAGCGAGATAGAGCTTGTAAAGCACTCAAAGAGTCACTGAACACAATAGACTCTCGTAATTTAAAGATAATAATATATTCAATAGCTTTTAATATGCCAATGCATTCACCGGTGTATACAGAAGATTCAGGTGGTAGTTTAATTTTTTGAGTAATACGGTATTGTGAATGGTAGACTCCCACCCCCACGCAGCTTCTGTTGGAATATTTAGATGCGTCTGTGAATATTTGATGCCAATGTTTAAAATCTTTATCCATAATTTCATTAAAGTTTGTGTTCTGATTATTGCTTTGTTTGATGCCTAAAATATTAAAATGTATCTGCGGTTGGATAACAAGAGAGGTGTATGAATATTTATACAATGGTAAACGATCCCATTGATGCGTTTTTGCTTCAAGACTTTGAAATTTTTTAAGGCTCTTTATTAGACCAGGAGTTTCTTTATGTGTCCAATACTCAGAAACATCTATCATCTCCGAAAGTTGTTCTACTTTTTTAAGTAAGGGATGTTTTTTGAGTTGTGTGTTACGAAAAAAGAACCTATCACAAATGTACTGTCTTCGAAACTTAAGGGGGGGATCACAGCATTCAACCTGTAAACAGTTGATCGGGCTGGATTTCATACTGCCTGTAATAATTCGTAAGGCCTTTGATTGTATGTTATCTAATTTTTGCAAAGCGCCTACATTACAAGGTTCTAATAAGAAGGTTCCATAATCCAGAACACTCCTTATCAAGGCATTATATATAAGTCTCATAGTAAAGGGGTGTGCACCCCATCGGACAGCAGAAAGACATCTTAAAATATTGAGGTTACGTTCACACCTTGCAGTGATATAATTACAGTGAGGTAGACCAGTGAGTTTTGAGTCTAAGATTAACCCTAAAAATTTTACCTGATCCTTAACTGGTAATGGTATATTTTTATAAAGAGCAATAATGGGTGGTAGGACCCGTTTTCTACTAAACAGAACTACAGTGCTTTTTTGAGGTGATAAAGTTAGACCGTTCCCGTCAAGCCATATATTCAGAGCATTTAATGCTGTGGACAGAAACTGATTAAGATCTGTTATGGAACACCCTGAGACATACAGAAGTAAATCATCTGCGTATTGTGATACATTAACACTACTATATTTTTTAACATATGAATCTAAATCCGAGGAATATATATTATACAATAATGGGCTCAAAACAGAGCCTTGGGGTAAACCCTTCCATACTGTTCTACAAGTTTTGGTATTTACATCAGTTGAATACTGGAGAAATCTTTCAGATAACATATTTATAATAAAATTAGCTAAAAGCAGGGGTACATTTAATTTTGCTAATTTTAATTTTAAAATACTTACGTTAACATTATCATACGCTGCGGTTATATCAAGAAATGCTGCTAAAACTGATTCATTATTCGTAAACGCTAACCTAATGTCTGTAATAAAAGTACCTAAACTGTCAATAGTAGATTTGCCTTTTCTAAAGCCGTGTTGACTATCCGATAGCAAGTTATTAAATTCTAAAAACCATTCCAGCCGGTTTTTAACTAGATGTTCAGCTATTTTAGCTAAAACAGAGGTCAGCGCTATTGGACGATATGATGTAGGGTCTGTTCTATCTTTATTTGGTTTTGGAAATAATAAAACATTTTGAGTCCTCCATGACAAAGGGATTTGACCTGAGATCATTATAGTATTTATGATTGAAAGGTAATATTTTTGGCTGTCGCTATTGAGGTGTGTGATGAAAGAGTAAGGGATGCTATCTTCCCCTGGGGCGGAATCTTTTAGGTTTGATAGTACGTTTCTTAACTCGATGAAGGTAAAAGGGGAATTTAAATCTTCAGAATTGTTAATATATGGTATGCTTAGTGTGTAAGAAAGGCCTACATGATAGTCAGGAACAGATGGGGGAGCCAGTCTATCCATTATCTGCTCAACTAGGTCTGGGCTAATGGTTTGATTTGCATCATTATTGTAGCAGGATCTATACTTTCTAATATTTTGCCAGACAGTGGATGGACTAACATCTGGACTCAAGGATGAGCAGAAGCTTTTCCATCCATCAGTTTTTTTGTTTCTGAGAAACGCTTGTGTTTCCTTGGCTACTTGTAAATAGTTATTGTAGTTTTCTTTAGTCATGGAAACACAATATTGCCTCTCTGCCTCTTTTCTTTTCTTGATTGCTACTGTGCATTCTTCATCCCACCACGGTGGAGATGGTATTTTATTAGGGCCTAAAGATTTTAATGGGAACACCTCATCAGCTACTTGAACTAGCAAGGTTGCAAATAGGTCACAACTTGTTAAAATATTTGCGGATGAAATATCAGGTAACTCGGATATCTTTTGCTCCACTGTGGATTTATATAAGTCCCAGTCTGCATTGTGTAATTTATGTTTTATGCGTGGATTTTTGTTTTGTTTCAGAGGTTTACTGAATGGTAAAGTAATTATAATTACAAAATGATCACTGCCATGAGTTGATTCTGTAGTGTTCCATTCTAAGGAGGATGCAAGATCAGGGGTGCAGATAGTTAGGTCTGGAGCTGTAGGTGGATCATCAAGACGAGTTGGAGTACCTGTATTTAGTATACACAAATTTTGGTCTTCAATTAATTCTAGTAGCTTATTTCCATAAAAGTTTGTCATAGGAGAGCCCCAAGACTGGTGATGAGAATTAAAATCACCAAAGCAAATAAAAGGCTTCGGTAGAAAATTTAATAATCTATTGATTTCATTAAAAATATGTAGACTAGGACGAGAAAAATATGTACATACATAACAAATATTATTTACAGTAATAGCAATGACAGAAAGTTCATCACTATAAGAAGGAAGGGAAAGGATAGAATAATTTACAGAGTTTCTAATGAGTATGGCAACTCCACCATATTCATCAGATCTGTCACTTCTCAAGCAAGAGAAGCCAGGAATTTTGAAAATAGAGTCCTGCTTTAGCCAGGTCTCTTGAAGGCTAATAAGAAAGGGATCATATCTATTAATTATATTAATTAATTCATGTTTTTTGGACACTGCACTGCGACAATTCCATTGAATTGCTACTGATCTGTGATCCATTATCATTAGATATCTTATAAAGTGTTTCAAGTATTATGGCAACGTTGGACGGTGAAATTGTGGTATTTGATTGTGATAGAATTTGAAATAAAGTTTTAATCATATCAGCTGTATTATTATTATTATATTGATTGTTCCTAAAAACAGGGCCAGGTGTAGTGGTGGGATTTTTTATTATCTCATTATGAGCTGTATGATCATAACCCTTAGAAAATCGTGGGAGGGTTCTGGGTTTTAAAAATACTGTTTTTCTGTAGGAATGGCTGCTATTAATTTGTCTATTGTTATCCTTATCGGAAGATGTATTCTGGGTGTGAAATGCTTCAGCATATGATTTTTTTGTTATGGGGGGATGTAATTTTAAAGCCTCCATATAAGAAATGCAGGTTTTGCTCATTGTCTCTTTAATACCTTTTTGTCTGTCAAACTCCAGGCATTTCTTGGAGTTGGCTGGATGTGAGCCTTTACACAGAACACACCAAAACTCATCTTCATCTACATTACATGTGTCCCCCGAGTGTCCTCTACCACATTTAAAGCACCTGCTTTCTGATCTACATTGGCTCTTAACATGTCCATACCTACAACAGTTGTAACATTGTATTGTTGGATAAATATATAAATCCACTGATAAAGCAGTATAACACATAAAGACTCTTTTAGGGAGAACCTGTCCATCAAAGGTTAGTACTACTGTACCAGTATTTTCAAAATTATTTACATTATTTACAGAATTTTTTTTACGGATTCTTCTAATTTTAATGATTGGTCCACAACCAATAGGGACAGATAAGTTAGTAATAACTTCCTCATCTGTCCAATCAGTTGGAACCCCTCTAATAACACCCATACGGGTTATATTATAAGTTGGTATGAAGGTGTTAAATTTTTCTAATGTCAGACACTTATTTGTAATAAAATTATTTGCATCAATATAATTAACAAATGTGACACTGACTTTATTGCGTCCAATACGTTTGAGGCTACCATTCACAATCCCATGGATATTATCAGTGTGACCATATCAGAAATGGCGAATCTGCCACAGACTGGGCAAAAAATCTGCCAAAATCTGCCACACTTATAGCCAAAACTGCCAAAAATATACTAACGGAAAAATAACACTTTTAATATAAACAACCTAAAGTTACTATACACTAATATGCTACAATTTATAACATGTTTATTAGAGTAACATCAATTAAAAAGAAAAGGGCAATACGGAATAAGATTATGCATCATAAAACTCTTCCACATCGCTGTCAACCACAACCGTGCCCAAAATAATGGCGGCGTTGCCACGTTGTATGGTAATGGAGAGCCTCTGGCCGTAAACACCAGCATTTTGGTCCCGAGAACTGTCGACTAAAAGTTTACATATAGCTCTGTAAATGAGCTTTGCACTAGGGCCCCACGGTCCAAGAGTCTCGACCCCAAATGGCTCAAATAAATAAAGCCGACAAGATTTGTGTATTTTCGCCGTTTCAGGGTCTCCGCAGACGCGGCAGCAGCTTCCGCGCAGCTAGCAGTGCCTGGAACATGGGAAGGCGCAAGGGTATCCACACATGTAGCATCCCACACAAGCGGTTTTCCCATCTTGCAAGGCACCAATGACATCCCGTCGGGATTCTTCCCATCGTCTCGAGCCAAGCCCTTGGGTTCAAGAATTACTGGCATACCAGCGAGAGAAAGGGCACGACGGATGATGTCATTTATGCTAGCATGTCGCGAAAACCGACCGGCACTTTTGTAGCAGGATAGACCGTGGTGACCTAGGCGGTCGACTGTTTCACCGCGGTGACAACGATGGGGAGCGATGCAGGATGTACCGAGGCGTAAGCAAGCAGCAATGCGAAAAGTACTGTTATCTAATCGTGTGCCAATATGACTTGAAGGCAAAGCATGAAGCCATTCACCCGACTCACTCTCCCCCACAGCCAGTAGGCGCGCTCGCTCTGCTGCACTCGATGAAGTTCGGAAAAAATAACTTTTTAATCAACAAATATTTGCAACAACCAGCTGACCCGCGCAACATCTTTAACGTCATATGGGTAAGGTCTATGAAAGGAAAAATAATGAAATAAAATCGACAGTTGATTGGAAACAAAATCAATAAAGAAGATAAGAATATGAACTCTATTACAGTTCATAATCATAATATATGATTCATTTGTTTAAAAACAGAATAAGCGGTAAATCCTTGTACATTTGGCCATGAAACAGAAGTTTCCAGTTTGATAAAATAATGTGTAAGTAATCTAATTTCATAAGAAACCTGATGTAATTACTTTAAAACAATGAATTCATTGAAAATTCAGATAAGGTAATGTGAATTTTCTTAAAATATTTTAAATCTGCCGAAATCTGCCATTTTAGTAAATCGTCAGCATGATCTGCCACAGACAAAATTTAGGACCAAAATCTGCCAAAATGGCAGAAATCTGCCACAATTGGTCACACTGGATATTATTCTTTTTAAGAAACCTACCGAACTCTACGGGATGCAAATATGCACGGCTATTTTCAGCAGTTTCTTTTTGTACATTTACAACAAATGGCGCTACATCTGTACTGTTATAACTAGCGCGACCAATGTTAGTAATAATGGTGTTTTTGTTACCCAGGTTTTCAGTTATTGGTTGTGTTGGTGAGGTTTGTGAAATCGCATTTAATTCACATTTGCAATCGGTACTATTTTGCAATTTAGAGCCCTCTTTCCATTTTGGCTTTTTCTTGTTGCAACTTATGCAAACTACTCGTGAGGCGAGTCGTTTGCGTTTTGTATGATTTTCTGGTTCCGTTGATAGTGAGCAGTCAGATGACTCTATAGAATTAAATACTGTTGGACTCTGGCTAATATTAAATTTGGCGCCAGACCCCCCACCGGGGTCGGCCGGCTCGTCCATAGAAGAATACGACAATTACATATAATAAACAGAAATAACTTACCCTAAATCAGTTGAAATACTAATCTATATATACAAACTACTAAAAAGAACAAAAAACTACTATTTTACACAATCCTTTTTACACAAATAGAAAATATTATCAAATTCTAATAAAAGACGCGTCCTCGTCGTTCAAAGTTTCCCGCTCTTTTTTTCGCTGTGTATTTTTCAACTTTCAAATGAGAAAAATAAAATAGTAGGTATGTAATGATGTAATGTTCTTTGACATTGACGTAAGGGTTTCATATCATGTTCAAAAATCGAGGCGAAGGAGTTCGAAACTATTCGGCCATGCTGCCAAAGCGCTGACAGCATGGCTTATTTTGGTACCATAAAATTATAATAATGTAAACTTGAATTTATTGTCGAGTTACATTTTATCAACACTGTTCTTTTTTTTTTAACTGTAATTTTTTATGTTATTAAAATAATATTAGATAAATATATTAGATTTTTGTAATGCAGTAGAGGAAAATGTACCTATATATTATTTTTATTGCAGTGTTTTTCGTCACTGTCCCAACTGGCCTTCTCAGAAAATCAGTGTTGTTATCATGTTGACCGTGAGACAACAACAAGCTGAGAGTGGGCCATAGTATGGTGACAAGTCGACTTGAATTTTACTGTTTTTATGTTATTAGGTTTAAATTAATACCTAAAATGTCACGATTTTCTGTAAAATAAAACAATTTTTTGTTTGTTTGTTTGTTGTGTAAGTTTCAGAACACCTTTAATTAATAACCAATACACATAAACATCAAAAATACACTTGTTTTGAAAAATTAAAGTACATAGTCGCTTGGCGTAAGTGTCCCGGTAAATCCATAATACATTACTTATTGTCATTTTTTATATAGATAACATGTTAAGGGCTCGCTACCCACACGGTCAAACTGCGCTTGTCATGCACGTTAAATAATAATTATAAATATTCACGGACATTTCACACAACGCTATCTGATCCCAAAGTAAGCTAGGAATAACCTGCATGTGTTATGGGTATCAGACCACGAATATTAATACCTGTATACTTTTTTTTAAATACGTACATAATTATTATACATAGAAACACACCCAGACTCCTGAGACAAACATTTATGGGTCACACAAATATTTGTCTCCGGTGGGAATCGAACTCACGACCTCCAGCGCCGCAGGTGGTATCACTACCTACTGCGCCACAGAGGCAGTCAAATATGAATGGAAGTTGCTTCAGTGTAGGTACGTGATTTCTTTGCATTTGTGTGTGCATCGACGTATATACACATGAGATTTAACGTGCTTGACAATTGCCAATTGTTCGTGCCGGGGCCCCTTAACAGTTTCCGCATTCGGTTTGCTGGTCAAGAATCAGATTCGAAATCCGTCCTATGCACTGAGTTTTTTTTTCTAGTTTTCCATCTTGGCTGCATGTAGTCTTGAACTTAGTGGACCCTCGAAAGGAAATCTCATGGATCCTGACCAACCGTGATCGCGTATGGACGTGCTCGATCACGACGTGCCACTATAACTAGGGTTTGCCTTTGTTAGGACGACAGCTAGCCCAAAGTGTCGCCCTCAGCCTCATATTTATGGAGGACGGAGATCGTTTTGGGATCTCCAACGCCCTGTGTGTCTTGAAAGAACTATTTTAATAATGAATTACGAATTCATTACGGGAATGATGTATAATGGGAAGTCCTCGAACTAAAGACTTTTAGTAGTTACTAGCTGACCCTATAAAAGGAGAAGTAGGAGAGAAAGGAGAGGTATTTCTTCATCGGACTTAAAAGCAGCGTGTGAAACTGCCCTGTTTGCTTAATCATAAAAGAGCTTAAAGATTAAGTCTATTCTAAAATAATTCGGTTTACACCTTTGGCGCGGACTGAATTATTTTACAATAGCCTTAATCATTAAGCTATTTTATGACTAAGCCAACACGCCAGTTTAGATTTACCGTCACATTCAAAGGAACTCTTGAATTCTAGGTTTAGCGAAAGTTTAGGTTTCTCTAATTTCTGAGCTACAAAACCTTAATGTTGAAACTTGTGTGGAACAACGCTTAAAGTACTCCCTTTCTGATGCCATAAAAATATTTTAAATCAGACCTTGCGGTGAGAAATTACAGCTAAAAAGCTATTTTATCTTTCATCCCCTCTCCTGAAGGAACCGCGCAAAATATCAGGTTCAAAAGTATCATAGAACTTTCCTCGGATCATAAACTAAGACGGAAAACGGCTATAATAAATGTGTTCTTCCTCCTTCTGTGGGACAACTATTTTAAAATGGCTTCCATCGATGCAGCCAATGACTCCAGGAAACCCATATTTTCTGTAAAATCTACACTTACATGTTAATTTGGTAAGTATATTTATTAGAAGTAGTATTGCAAAGGGGATAAATGGCATGATTCATGAAGTACCTATAGTATAAACATAAGATAATACCTTTGACTAATTTCTTGCCTAGCTGCCACAGTAGCTGGAAACTTTATAATTTACTAATAATATCATTGGACATTAGTGCTTCTGTCACTTGCTCTATATATACGCTGCACATTTTCTGGGATAAATGTTTGGCTACTCCGACTGGTTTCTGGTAGGACCCAGAGGCATAAAAAAATAGAGCAGTGAGCACCTGCAAACAAAATGAGTAGGTATGTAGCAAAACGATAGGTCTATGTGCCTCGTAGTCCCCGGAACAAATAAAACAGTCTAGATTTTATACATACTTTATGTTCTAAAGACACACGTTGAGTGGATCGCCAGTCGCGCATCCGAACTGTCAAACGTCACTGGCCGCCGACGCCCAACACCTTCGCGAGCGTTGGCGGGAACAGCGGTTGCGCGCCGAGCTTCACAAAATTAATTCTTATTTCTTTTATAGGAGTCGCACTACAGAAATACTTACTGTTTCATCATGCTGGATAACTGACGAAAATAACTAAACTAAATCCGAGGATATCCGATGTGTAATGGATTAATGAAATGTCGCTGAAAATTACGATGGTTAAAATGAAGTAGTATTCTTATGTTTTACCATGTAATTCAAAATAAAACCAGTTTTAAGTCTTATATTTTTTTATTTACCAAATATACACACAAACACGTTACCCAAAAATAAAAAAAAAGAATTTGTAGATACAAAATCTCCGAAAATAAATTTATCAATATTAGCGTATTTTCATTGCCAAAAATTGTCATCTTCACATGCTATTATAATTAATTTTACCTCGATTTGGGACGGAAATATTTATAACAGCTGTTAAACAACACCTTTTAAATGCAAAACAAGAATAATTGAATCAAAATAAACAAAAATATTAATAAAATAAAAGTATTAAAGTTATACATTTTTTGCGTATTTACATTGGCCAATAAAAAAAACAATTAATAAATATACACTGAAATAAATAAGTATATATTATAAAATAATATATCATTCAATATATTAAATAAAACCATAAATAAAAGCAGAATAAACTACAATATTAAATACTTACCCCGTAACTAATTGGAACGCTAAAATGGCGGCTCAACAGAAAATTTATTTATCACAATCAACTCGAAGTTTCTGATGTTTTTTCTTTTAATGTTACTCTGCAGGCTATGTTAATCATTATTATAAACTCATCCTGCATTATTTCCGGCCTGGATGAAAGAGGATAATACCGGATATAAACGGATATAAACTGGCATTATGACACTGACCTGTAATAGTATCTGGACTGGTGATCGGTTTCATAAAAGTGTGCCTAATTGAAAATCGCCATTTGGCGCTGACGGCAGCTAGCGAATGCACTTGGAACTAATACTAGTGATGTACAACACCTGTCTTGGTGTCGATAAAAACTTTACCAGATATCGACTGCAATGTTAATTTTATTTTTGTACCAATGATGTTTACATAATATGAATGACTACTTTACAGTTAACTCTGGGTTAAACACGTTAAATCAGATCTGTGCAAGTGGGCCTTAGTGCAGCAGAAAGCATCACAAATAACCCAATATTCGTAAAGCATTGTTGACTTGGCATGAATAGGCCATTCAACTTGGAAACTACTACCTAGTGTTGACTCTTGTTACAAATGACTATGGTCATTTGTAACAAGAGTCAACACTAGGCTATGCTGAGAATCATCAGTCGGTAACTGGACTTGCATATGTATGTAGGCACACACTAGCTATACATTATTGCTGAGTACGCAAATGTCGAACTAGAGCGCAAACGTCTCAAACTCGACAGTTGTCCCTAACCATCGTGCCCGCTCGCTTGTGTGTCCCTGCCTAACCCTCGCGCGTTCACTTAGCGTAGTAACTTGTTTGTGAATGTGATGATATATTGCAGGAAATTACAGTGACCAAATTAACACGCAACCTATCTTTAATTTATCTCTCCGCATTTCCATACGCATACATACATACTTAAGACCCCCAAATGTACTACAGGTGAATTAGATTTAGGTAAGTTGATTGGTCTATCACGGGAGCATGGGTCATCATACGTAGGTGAATCAGTTTCTGCAGTGACCAACGATGAATCAGTTTCTGAAAAATATTGAGTGTTGGTTATTTATATTCAATTATATTTCTTAAATACCAAAGAAGTATTCACTAACTAATTTACACCTACCAAGAAATATTGTAGGTTACTGCACTTTTTTAAAGCAGTCCGTGACCCATGTTTTAATAAACAGTCATCAGTAAAATGTTTTGAACAAAGATAATCTGATGTTTTCGGAGTCCAATTGACAAGCTTCATTTTTTTTAGCCACAGTTTTAAACTGTAATCGGAGGGAAACCTGTAATAAAAGGAAAATTTAAATATTATGAACAAGAGTAAATAATTAATTATTAACAAAAAATAGTCTCACTAAGTGTTATAATTCAATGTTAGTGCTAGAAAGTTATATTTCACACGCTAGTTAGTTACTGTTTCGATTATCTACTACAATTTTAAGTATTTATTAATAATTTTAATATGTTCATTAAATTATTAAAGAACTTTTACCATGCCTCTTGTTTTTTAAACTACGAATTTTGGCATTGGACAGAAAATTATCGATATACATTTTGACATCCCTATTAATCATTATAGGTTATAAAAATATTCGTAAAATCCCCGAAACTCGGAGGGTATTCGCTTATGATAGTAAAAAAAAACCTAAATTATGGTTTTATAATAATTGTTTAAGAATTAGATTCTTAGATTTACTTACTTGTGAAAAGAGACGCCACAGCCCTTCTCGTATCTTGTTTTACAATATACACACGATCTCATGCTAAATATCTACTTAATTACACTATGAACTAAATTTATACATCAAAACACTTCAAATGTATACCAATCACAGTAATAACTTAAAAATATTCGAAATTTCACACATAAACTCCTTCTGAAATAAACAAACAACGGCCATTTGCAAACTAATTTAGTTCTCAGTGCACTCGTCAGAGGCGCTTTGAATCGGCACAAAAAAGTAGCTGTCATTTTGTATGGAATAGATTCGTCAACCGCCTTAGCTCGATGCACAAAAACTTAAACGCACTCTTAGAAAGGCGGTAACGATTTCGAAATTGGTTTTTCGAGAGGTGTAATAACGGGTCGATCAAAGCTCTAGCTCTTGCCTGCCTTCTAGTGCTTGAATCTCGATCGTCTTGTGCCGTCGCAGCAGCAAGCATCCTCCACGCAAAAAAATACGGTGCTGCCATATTTTATATCAATCAATTATATGAAAGTAATAAGTATAGTAGCCACCAACTATGATTTGATCACAAAATGAACACTATTTTATTTTCTTTGAAATGAACTAGTTTCACTGTATTGTACATACTGCTCGTTCGCTCTAACTTTGCCGTTCGGCTCCATAAAGTCGAATTTTTAATTATACGAAGTAAATTGACAGCAACTAATGTCACTTCTTCTTATACTGTTGCGTATTTTCTATGACGAAGTGACATTAGCTACTGTCAATTTACTTCGTGTAATTAAAAATTCGGGTATACGCCTCTACGCCAGCGGCAAAGTTAGAGCGAACGGGTAGTACGAAAATGTTCTTTACTATTTTTTTTCTAAAAATTGTCACTATAAAACTTATGGGCTCCGGAGACGGTCAATGCGATTTGACAAGTCTCATGTCGCACATCTGTGGCAAACTCGTGAATGAGCAGTTAAAATATATAGAAATTTATGGAGGATTCGTAAACTTCCAGACATACACAAATACGTGTACAGTACGTTCACAATTAATTTACCTCTGACAGATCGTTTTCTGTAAGTTGGTATTGCACTAAAGTCCCCCTATGAGTGCCAGCTTCAGACATTTTATCGCATATTAGGGAAGATTATAAGACGGAACCGTTAAGACAGAGAGTTTTTTGTTATGTAAATATCCATTAGTCAGTATATTTAACATTACTAAAGACGTAGTTCTGTTACTATAAAATTTTTCTTAAGTTTCATTTTTATTTACATAATATGAATATTCAATTCAAAAAAGACACTCATCACCATCACCAAGGAGGGCAAAGGTGCTGCTTCCACATCTCAAATAATTTCCACGCCCGAAAAAACGGCAGAAAAGAAGATAATAAGTTTCGACTATAAGTTGGAGTACATGGGAGAAAAAAAATGTTAGTATGGTAACACGAAAATCAGGGGAGCCAACCTCACAGCTAGAGGTAAATTAACTATGAACGGACTATAAAGAAAGCACGCACACTTAAAGCTACTTTCAAATTTCAAAAGCTCTGAGATTTATTGATGTCCAGTTAGTGATCGTAATTGACAGTCCCCGGAGCCCATTAAATTCACTTTTATTTGCTAACGACTTAAAAAAATATGAAAGTGAAAAGTGGGAGGAGTTAACGCCGAGCGACACGAGCAACTTGAAGCGATTGTGTCACCGGTGACAATGTCACGAGACTTTATAAAAAACTCACACTAGGCACTCAGATATTGCTGGAAAAACAGGTTTTAAATTCTAGACGATTCCACGTTAGAGGGGATATAAAGAGCTGCTTTGAAGTGCCAATTTTTTTCTTTACCATCTGTGAAGTCTCCTCTGAGTTGATGATTGTGGTTATCTTGATGCAGTGAGGAGTCTCACTCGGGCACTGTAAGAACCTGAGGATTTGCTGAGGAATGTGGCCTAGGTTCTACCTTCCTTATTGCTGAGGAATGTGGCCTAGGTTCTACCTTCCTCAGTAAGAATAAGTTTCTGTGCTAACTTATACCCAGGAAACTGGTAAGTTGTGCTTTATTGTTGCAAAGTGGTTCGAATTTCGTCTGTCGCGCTGTCAGTAACCTAATTCGTCGTTTTTCTTTCATAATCAGGGTTCTTTATTTGGGCAAGAGAGCTGTTTTGTGCCACACCCAAGTACGTGGACTGCACGTGGTACGAAGGCGTTGTAGAGTGGACTGCACAAGCTACAGCCTGTGTGTCGTCATGATGTCTACAGGAAGGAATGGCTTGCGTTTCATCGGGCCTGTGTCTTATGTGCTGCCACAGGTCGAGGTGAGTGCATTTGTTATATGAACATGCGGTTCATCGCCGCCCTGTATCTGTGTGTCATCGTGTTGTCCGCAGGGGATAGTGAATGCAGTCTTTGCTGTGAACGTGAGGGGCACAGCAGCTAATAACCGCGATGCATGGTGTTGGATCTAACATATATGTAAATAAATAAATAAATAAATTGTTTATTGCATGAAACATGGTATTTTACAGAGTGTTGTTACAATTGAATCATGTTGCGAATTATTCAAATTATTATTTAAAATCATTTTATGTGAGAATTTTCTCACCTGAAAATAAGAATGACAATTATTCGAATTAAATTCGAAACTTGTGGGTAAAAATTCCTTTTATTTATCTTATAGCCTATCCTAGCCACTGCCTGCCCATAATAAAAACTACGATTTGCTGGGCCTGTGTTTTTTTTTTTTTTTATACTACTTAGGTGGCAGACAAGCTTACGGCCCACCGGAAGGTTGGTAACCGTAGCCTATAGACGTTTTCAACACCAGAGGCGCAACACACGCGCTGCCGACCCGGCGCAGGTTGTGACGACCCACAGTTGAAATTTTTCAAGCCGCCCATAAGACCTTCAACTTGGCTTAACGACTGTCATTTTACTGACAACCGGGACCAACGGCTTATCGTGCCTTCCGAAGCACGGAAACGCTCGTAAATAAATGTCACAAAGTGGTCCACGTGGTGGTCACCCATCCATATTCGGCCATAGTAAATGTTGCTCACTGCAGTGATCGTTTACAGAACACTGAGTCCGCGGGGTAAGTGAGCCGACCTGTATACCTACATTTGATGGTCCTAGAACTGGAGTCAATGATATTTGATGTAACGAGTCAATGATATTTGATGTTGCTAGAGCTGCGATGCTCTGTGTGAGCCACTGATGTTTGATGATCCTAGAGTTGGGAGTCAATATAGTTATCGTATCACCCGGCGGCCTACCTGTGTGTTATAACGTGTTATATGTCTATGGCTGTGAACATGAGATTTACAGCATCTAGGTGTTGGATCCAAAATTGTTGTACTTATGATATGTTTTATAAATGCTATTCTCTTTGAGAATAACGTTTATTTAATTTGTTTCAGATAAAGCAAGCAAGAACATCTCTGGACGTAAACAGCACAGCATTTATGAATTTTTCGAAATTAATATGAACCCAATAAAGAAACCATCCATTCAATCATTATTCTTTTGCGTCTTTCATTGTTTTCCGACATTTGTCGAAATTTGATTCTCTTGCCCTATGCATGGGAAACGTTTTTGGCGATTTCTGCCTTTAATAGTACTCAAAACTAAAACGGTCCAGTAGAGTCTTTTGATCACCACATGAAATAGAATCGATTGGCACAGAAAAAATATTTTTTGACTTTTTGCATTTTTTTGTCTAACTGTAATATTTTTGCAAAATCTGTGAATGCAGTTCAAAATATCTCAAAAAGTTAGGGAAGATCTCCCAAGAACGTTTTGCTGTAACTACAACGGTTAAGGTACTTGCCCTTACTGACCCGTTTCAAAAATACACCTTTATATCGGCAACAGAATTGCATCATCTGTGAAAATTTTAATTGTCTACCTATCACAGTGTATGAGTTACAGCCTGCTGACAGACAGACGACAAAAAGCAGTCTTAGTAATGAGGTCCTGTTTTTACTCTTTTTGTAGGGAACCGACTACAAAGGGGTAGGTTCATGTAATGTCCTAGATCACCTTTTTAGGATTCCGTAACCAAAAATGAAAAAACCGGGACTCTAAATAGGTGGTGTAAGACATAACACAACAGTAACGGTCTAAAACTCTCAATAATGTATTTGCTCGTGGTCTGAATTGTATTATTGCAACTATTGATTGGAAGTCGTTTGTAAATGTCTAAACATAGGTTATAGTCGCCTCGCTGTAACAAGGTGCGTATGACAGTTGGCAGTATGACGTTGATATCTATCAGTACCACATTACTAGGGATGTGTCGATATGCAATTCATGTTTAGAATCCTACGATAAACGAGATAAATCACGTTCTGTTTATTATTGTTATGAAAATTATTGCTATATTTATTTTTGAATTAACTAAACAGCTTAAGAAACTGGCCAAGTGAGCAGAGGTCTCCGTACCGAAAAACGACAAAAATACGTTTATTGTATGGGAGCCCCTTAAATATTATAATTTTTATGTTTTTAGTATTTGTTATTACAGCGGTAACAAAAACACATAATCTGTGAAAATTTCATCTCTCTAGCTATCACCGTTCATAAGGTACAGCCTATCAAAAGACCGGGTAACTTCGCAAGAAAAAAAGAAGGTAACCGAGAAGAGGAAAAATATTAGTAATAATAACTCAATAATATACTTTTTACAATAAAAGGTGGAACTACGGACAATATACGTTTTGTTTTATCAAAATATCGACTATCCATCGTAGATGTATATAGTCCCATCACTAAAGACATCTTTGGTGTTACGTTATACTCAACAATTTTTTTTTTTTCTTCCAAATTCATTTTATTTGTAGACTAGAATATTCTGGTTGAGTTTAATTTTATATACAACAGTGATTAACGATTTAATATATTATGAATGGGATGTAGCTGAAATACTAAGTTCATAATTGTAATTCACGGCAACTTTCAAGAGTGAAACGAAACGCGATCGACAACTGTCATACGCACCATGCTACACCGAGATGACTAGTCGCCTCGCTGTAACAAGGTGCGTATGACAGTTGGCAGTATGACGTTGATATCTATCAGTACCACATTACTAGGGATGTGTCGATATGCAATTCATGTTTAGAATCCTACGATAAACGAGATAAATCACGTTCTGTTTATTATTGTTATGAAAATTATTGCTATATTTATTTTTGAATTAACTAAACAGCTTAAGAAACTGGCCAAGTGAGCAGAGGTCTCCGTACCGAAAAACGACAAAAATACGTTTATTGTATGGGAGCCCCTTAAATATTATAATTTTTATGTTTTTAGTATTTGTTATTACAGCGGTAACAAAAACACATAATCTGTGAAAATTTCATCTCTCTAGCTATCACCGTTCATAAGGTACAGCCTATCAAAAGACCGGGTAACTTCGCAAGAAAAAAAGAAGGTAACCGAGAAGAGGAAAAATATTAGTAATAATAACTCAATAATATACTTTTTACAATAAAAGGTGGAACTACGGACAATATACGTTTTGTTTTATCAAAATATCGACTATCCATCGTAGATGTATATAGTCCCATCACTAAAGACATCTTTGGTGTTACGTTATACTCAACAATTTGTTAATTTTTTCTTCCAAATTCATTTTATTTGTAGACTAGAATATTCTGGTTGAGTTTAATTTTATATACAACAGTGATTAACGATTTAATATATTATGAATGGGATGTAGCTGAAATACTAAGTTCATAATTGTAATTCACGGCAACTTTCAAGAGTGAAACGAAACGCGATCGACAACTGTCATACGCACCATGCTACACCGAGATGACTTATAGTTTCGGCTCGGTTGAAACTGCGGCTCAAACTCGATTTTTGGCTGAAACTGGCCGAAACCGAAACCGAAACTTCGGTCGGTCACTAGTGTTTAGGTGGCAGTTTTCAATATTATTGTATAATAGAAATTTTGAGCAATATTGTTGTGCGTGTATGGGGCCCACCATAAAGCTATAGATAAACATGGAGGCCACACTTCCAATACCTACTTGAAGCGTAGGCTGTATATTACTGTCTTGCTCTGTGTGGGCTCTACGTCTCTTTCTCTAAGTAGGGTAGCCCTATTTTTATTTTTGCCAGGATATTTCATTTTCTATATTATTACATACATACATATGGTCACGCCTTTATCCCCGAAGGGGTAGGCAGAGGCATATTATATGCCCACATTTCACCTTTGTATAATTTGTCCCACGTAATAGGTGGTGAGCCGTATTGCCGTGTTTAAATGGACAGGCGCAGGTTGTGACTGCCTGCTGTTGAAATAAAGCCTTCAACTTTAGCTTAACGACTGCCATTTTACTGGCAACCTATATTATTAATTGTACATAATAAAGACAATATATATTCATAATACAATTAGATGTACAATACATACATACATACATAAGGTCACGCCTTTATCCCCGAAGGGGTAGGCAAAGGTATATTATCATTTCACCTTTCTAAGAATTGGTCCCACGGAATAGGTGGTGAAAATTTATTACATAAATTAGAAGTACAAAGGTGAGATTAACTTTTTTCTCTGTTTTTTACGAAGACTGATAGGTAGTATTCTCTGCAGATTGCATAGGTACATTGCGAATAACGAAGCTATTCATCCAAGTGGGTTATTTTTCTAGGTGCGCTGCGGCTTCTCGTGGCAGGCTGTGACGTAAGCTGCCAAGGCAGCTTGTGGTAGCTCGCAGTCTGCCGCGGCACCTCGTGGTAGTTCGCAGTTTGCCGATGTCTCTTCATGTCAAAATAAAGAAATGTTAGTGCTAAAGTCATTGGAATAAGATTTTAAATAATTTGATCGTGTGGCTCTCCGCTTAGGCTGCAAGGTGTGTGAACCTCACGTATGCATCTGCGGTGCCATGGTGGAGAGCGATGGTCATCATGCTTTGAGTTGTCGTCGCTGCACCGGTAGGCATCCGCGTAACCACGCTCTTAATTAGTTAATCCGGCGGGCTCTGGTGTCGGCTGAGGTCCCCTGTATCCTTGAACCACCAGGTTAGTCCCGCGCAGATGGCAAGAGACCGGACGGTCTGACCCTTGTGCCATGGAAGAACGGCAAGTGCTTAGTGTGGGACGCAACATGCCTCAGCACTTTCGCCGCCAGTCACTTGGCTCGTACCGTCCATTCACAGGCGCGGCGGCGGCCGCAGCGGAAGATGCTGCTTACAGGAAACGCCAAAAGAACGCGGAGATAGAGTCGCGTTATCTGGTCGTACCAGTAGCTGTTGAAACGATGGGCTGTTGCCGGAGTGATGCTAAGGCTCTGGTCTCGGAGATCACCGGTAGGCTACCAATAAAAGAAAAAACATCAGAAACTTCGGGTTGATTGTGATAAATAAATTTTCTGTTGAGCCGCCATTAGCGTTCCAATTAGTTACGGGGTAAGTATTTAATATTTTAGTTTATTCTGCTTTTATTTATGTTTTATTTAATATATTGAATGATATATTATTTTATAATATATACTTATTTATTTCAGTGTATATTTATTAATTGTTTTTTTTATTGGCCAATGAAAATACGCAAAAAATGTATAACTTTAATACTTTTATTTTATTAATATTTTTGTTTATTTTGCTTCAATTATTCTTGTTTTGCATTTAAAAGTATCCTGATTGTTGTTTAACAGCTGTTATAAATATTTCCGTCCCAAATCGAAGTAAAATTAATTATAATAGCATGTGAAGATGACAATTTTTGGCAATGAAAATACGCTAAAAATTGATAAATTTATTTTCGGAGATTTTGTATCTACAAATTCTTTTTTTTTTTTTTGGTAAAGTGTTTGTGTGTATATTTGGTAAATAAAAAAATATAAGACTTAAAACTGGTTTTATTTTGAATTTTCAGCGACATTTCATTAATCCATTACACATCGGATATCCTCGTATTTAGTTTAGTTATTTTCGTCAGTTATCCAGCATGATGAAACAGTAAGTATTTCTGTAGTGCGACTCCCACGGAATAATAAAAACAAGTGGAAGTGTGTTAAGACAAATTTACTACCAGAACCGCTGTCGCCAAACTCACACATACAAACCGTGAATAATATTGTGCACTACTAGGAAACAATTGATTTGATTCGTCGCATAATTTTAATTTCAAATTGACCTAAATCATATAAACTACAAAGCGAAAACACGTCTTTACGCCTTCAAAATAGAACTTGCTATACTATAAATAAAGAAAAGTACTTACGACGTTTTGTGATACAAATCAAACATGCTTCGATTAACGCAAAAGTTCAGCTACTCAGCGAGAGATGGCAGTGTATATCAAGCAAAATATTGTAAACCTTATTCCCTTGGAATATGTTTGACATTGCCTCAACTCATTTTAGTTTACTCGCTTATCAGCTAGTGCAGGGCAAAACATATTTACAATTTCGATAAAAGGATGTTTGTAATCCAAGATCTTAGGTTTATAATTTTCAAATTAACACTTTTAACAGAAACTTCAATACACTTTGGGGTTCTTCAAAAAGTTTTTACAGGATCGACAACGCAAGTTAGCGCCTCTGGTGTTGCAAACGTCCATAGACTGCGGTGCGGTTGGTAGTATAAAAAAGACTCACTGTAAATATTCACAGGGAAGGAGGTTTCTCAATTCTATTGTACATATAATTATGTACCTACCTACTCGCATCTATTCTATTATAAAAAGAGATAATGGGACTGACTGACTCATAAACGTGGAGACAAACCCACTGAACATGTAAGTAATAAATTTAGGACAATATGTAGCTTTCATTAAATAGATTATATAATAAGATTAATTTCACAGATAGTAAAATACGGTATAAACGGTTGTTTATACCTTAGATTACCACCTACCGTTAAAAATTCGTCATTTTCAAAGCTAGCAACATGAAATGACATGTAATCAAGTTGCATGCACCCGTAGAGGGAGAATATACCTAGAGAAGTCATCGGCGTATACCTTTTGAGATAGCGCTATTATGACATCGGTGTTACCCACTCACGCCAAATGTTTTTACCTGAGAAATAGGTAAATTCATATAAAGAAGCTACCCTTTCCACTGTTGACATATCGCATTTGATATTTTTTGCAATGTCTCGCATCTGTGTAAGTATCGCCTAGCGATACTTTTACTTCCGGTTAGTTTGCGGTCTTGTAGCGCAAAAAGTACTATCCCGATCCTGCTCAAATTTTTATGGAGTGTTCTTAGACAGAAACGGGACAAGTATGTAGTACATTGTATGTCTGTCTGTCACAGCTGCACCTCATGATTCTCAATTCCTTGCTATGTCTCGCATCTGTGTAAGTATCTCCTAGAGATACCTTGCCGTCAGACAGTTTGCGGTCTTGTAGCGCAAAAAGTACTATCTCTATCCTGTTCAAATTTTTATGGAGTGTTCTTAGACAGAAACGGGACAAGTATGTAGTACATTGTATGTCTGTCTGTCACAGCTGCACCTCATGATTCTCTATTCCTTGCTATGTCTCGCATCTGTGTAAGTATCTCCTAGCGATACCTTGCCGTCAGACAGTTTGCGGTCTTGTAGCGCAAAAAGTACTATCTCTATCCTGTTCAAATTTTTATGGAGTGTTCTTAGACAGAAACGGGACAAGTATGTAGTACATTGTATGTCTGTCTGTCACAGCTGCACCTCATGATTCTCGTTTAAAAAGTGCCCTCCATCGCGCACCATTCCGCGCGGCTAAGTGACGACGACCGGTACTGTGTTGCGTGTAATTACATTTGTGTTTGGTGTTTTTTACTTTCAAAACTTAACAAAATCATGACTAGGTTAGAGTTTTTATTCGTAGATTGTGTATTTCATAAAGATTTTGGTATTTTCAACGAACATTCATTGTATTTTTACGCGCCGTCGGCGTCACGGCGGCGCGGCGCCAAGCCCATACATTTGGATGAAATACAAAGAATAAATACTGTAATGATGACAATCTATCGTTATTTTATGTATTTTTATGTATTCTTTTATTGTTTTCAAGCATTGAATGTAAAATCTATTTCAATAATTTTGTGTAAAATTTGGTCGAAATTCTCGATCATTTTTTGCAAAACTTTCAAATTTCAAATAATTCATTTCTGAAATATATTTGTATGCCAGCACACCTTTTTTTATGTTTATCGATTAGGAAAAGTCATGTAGCTGTAGATTGTAAATTTTTTTGAAAAAAAAATACACCAAAAAAATTCAAAAAAAAAAAAACAAAGTTACGACCACCCTTTTGGGCCCCTTTTTAAGTGCTTGGTTCTTTGTTCAATTTCTAATAAACTAAACACGTTTGTAAAACAAAACTCTGTGTAAAAAAAATTTAAGGACCATACTTACGAATAAAAAAAGAATGAAAGCCACTTGAAGCACAGTTTTCTCAGAATCATGGCATGAACTTAACCTTTTTTTGGCGGTCGGCGGTCGGGTCGCCGAAATGAGTCGTATTTTGAAAAGCTTGTAAATAAAAAAAAATGTACTACGAGTTGTATTGTGTCTGTTGAACATTGTGAAATACGATGTATTTAAAATACTAAAAAAAAAAAAATTTGGAATTGTACATTATTTTTTTTTTTTTTACAATTTTTGTAGAGAAAACTGGTGAAAAATTACAAATTCTTTTTTCTAATAGAAATTAGTAATACATTACAAGGCAGAACTGGTCTTATCTATCATTTTATCATTAGCTTGTTTCATAACGATTCCAGTGAGGTAAGTATTTTATATAGCTGCCATAGAAAAGTTATGAGAAATCGCCATTTTTAGAACATCAGTCGACGCCGCGCTCCCCCCCCCGCAGTAGGTTACACAGATGCGAGCTACCGCCCGCTGACGCCCTACACAGATGAGGGGCTACTATACCAAAAAATTGGTATTGGTAGCTAACAGCCCAGATTAAGACATAGGCTACTTTTATAGTCCAGGTGCGTCTGTTTGAACGTTTATAACCACATATATCACCCGATTGTGAGTAAAATTACAATCCTAACGCCAAGTTGAAGGCCTTATGGGCGGCTTGAAAATTTTCAACTGCGGGTCGCGGCGACCTGTCCATTTCAAGAAGGCAATGGGTTCACACCTTTTACGGGGGAAATAAAACTCAAAATTCAAAATTTAAAAAAACATTTATTTCGCATTTCTAATACATAGGCACTTGCGATGCGACACGTCCATGAATACAAAAAAAGTTAGTACCACCAGTTCGGAACGCGGCCTGCTTGAGAAGAACTGGCAAGAAACTTATTTTTGTGTCTGGTAACGAAACTAGATTTTTTTTGTACATACTTAGTTACATAAGATTTTCAAGAAAAAAAAAATGTGAATGTCCTGACTGAATGATAATCAACGCACAGCCCAAACCGCTGGGACTAGAAAGTCCAAATTTGGCAAGTAGGTTCCTTGTATGGTCTAGGGATCCACTAAGAAAGTATTTTTGGAAATTGTGCTACTAAAGGGGTAAAATAAGAGATGGAAGTTTGTATGAAAGTCCGTCATTTTCAGATCTAGACGCACAAAATTTGTTAAACCTGTGTCTTTTAAGAAATAAACGAACAAGAGTATCAGTTTTTTCAAAATTTTACTACCTACTAAGAGGATAACTCCCATAACAAGTACCCATAACACAAGCAGGTAATTCCTAGCTTACTTTGGGATCAGACAGCGCTGATCAGACTTGAGTGTATGTACGTTGGTAAACATACCACAGGCAGTTGACTAGTACTGGGCTGAATTTCCATAGCCATTGTCGTTGAACCTGATTGTTCTCCACTAACTTCATGGTAATCCTATAAAAAATAATATGGTTCTTAAACATCTACTAAAATTAACTTACACACTTATCTTGAAAGCTTGAGTGTATGTACGTTGGTAAACTTACCACAGGCAGTTGGCTGCTCAAATAAAACTATACTCTTTTCGTTATCCTGTAAAAAAAGTAAGTATATGCTTATTACTATTGATTATTGATTACTAATATAATTAGTACAAGTATACAGAGTGTAACATTGGGCAACACTGATAATATAAGAAGTACAAAGATCTGTTCTTAGAAACTCTGTGGCGCAGTCGGTAGTGATACCGCCTCTGTGGCGCAGTCGGTAGTGATACCGCCTGCGGCGCTGTAGGTCGTGGGTTCGATTCCCACCGGAGACAAATATTTGTGTAACCCATAAATGTTTGTCTCAAGGGTCTGGGTGTTTCTATGTATAATATGTATGTATTTAAAAAGTATATAAGTATTAATATCCGTGGTCTGATACCCATAACACAAGCAGGTTATTCCTAGCTTACTTTGGGATCAGATAGCGTTGTGTGAGATGTCCGTGCATATTTATTTATTATTTATAGAAACCATGTCATCGATGTTAGAGAAAACTAAAACTGCATACCTAGATTTGAAATAATCTCTTGCACAGCTGGGGAATTGAAATACTATTAACTCCATATGACCTATACAATCAATATTTACCTAATTAGAAATAATGTAAGTTTTATTTTCAAAACGACCGGGTTTGATTCCCGGACAGTGCAAGAGATTTAAAAAAAAAAATATGCAGTTCTTATTTTCTCTAAAATCGATGACATGGTTCCTAAGAACAGATCTTTGTATCTCATAAATTTACAGACTTGCCCATACTGACCGTTCCGAATGTTACACCCGGTATATCTATAACTAGCTTTCTATGTGCGGCTACGCCGGCATTTATGGTCACTACCCGTCTTTGGCAGGAAGCAGCGTTATCTTGATATTCTATAGCCTATGTTACTCAGTGATGTGATAATGTGGGATTCTATAAGTGAAAAAATGATTAAAATAGATCTAGTAGTTTCGGAGCCTATTCATTACAAATAAACAAAAATCCTCTGCTTTTTATAATATTAGTATAGATTAATAACTTACATGAAAAACAGAGAGTGAAGGAATCGAATTTGGATTCAAATAAGTCCTTGTTTTTGCCTTCCGAAAACAACAGGATTCAAAATGTTTTGAACAAATCCGAGCATTCTTGTCAGGTTGCCAATGTTTTCTGCCTGTTGCTTGAATCCATAAAACTCTCATACTTATATCCTCTGGAAACCTAAAAGTAAATAAAACGATAGCTATAAGTTTCAATATTGTTGGGTAAACTTTACCAAACACTGGTCACACTCCCCCGATTATACGGACATGGATGATTGACCCCTAGACAACATGGCTGTCTTAATGTATATGAGCTACATAATTCTGTCGGATAATACAAAAAAATAATTCGAGAAATTTACTTAAAAGTATGTAAATTAAGGCGCAAAGATAGTGAATACTAATCTACAAAGTAAATTATATCATTATATACATACAAAACAGCATAAATGGGCTTACTTACCGATGAAAGGTTATGTTCGGAGTTTTCCGTTCTGGGCGATTTGTACAGTCTTTAACACAACAACGCACCATTATTAAGAAAAAAATTACACTTTTATAAGCTCCAAACAACTTCTAACTTCACAAATAAGTCACTATCACCAATTTTTCGACAAAACACTATCGAACACGCTTTTGTTTGGGACCAACGAAAGAGGTCCCAAACAAATGAAAACGCATACGGTGAGCGAGACAAAAAAAGTGGCGTCTGTCTCGCTTACTCTTGTGTAAATATTATATATGTGTCACTTTCACTCATGACTAACATTATTTAATGTCTTCTCTAGGTATATTCTCCCTCTACGCATGCACCACTAACAAAATTAAAACCAAATAAAATCAAACCAAAAACTAATATGTTATGGCTAATATTTTGTTTACATAAAAAAATATGTCTAGCTCGTTCTTTCCTCTAACGATTGGTATAGATTAGAGCAAGATAGACACAGTGTAATGCTACGAACACTGTGCTACTAAACGCGCAAGCTGATTCAGTCTGGACCGACAAGGGGTATACTGACTGTGACCAACTAAGATTTCGTGGAGAAAATATTAGTAGACAAAACTTAAAATACAGCTATTGCTCACTGCAGTAAGCAATAGCTGTATTTCTAAGCACACTGCAATTAGTAAGTAAAGTATGTATACTGTTGATGTACCATAAATAAATAAATAAATAAATGATACATTTTAGGTAAGAGAACATCTTGGCAATAAAGTTTAGAAACAGAGCATATACAGGCTGGAAATTAAAGGCCATGGTTGATGGAAAAGTACCCTTAATATTAATGATAACAAATTTTGCTGAAAAAAAAAATTATTTTCGAAAGTAAGTAAAACTGCATTTAGATTTTTTTGAAAAATACCTGCTTAATCCAGGAATCGAACCGGTGTGATGTGAAAAAAAAACATTCTGTATTATATGATGCCAACTGAAAGAATCTTTCATTCATAAGGAACAATTTCTTTAACCGACATAGTGTAGCCGGAAGTCAGAGACGACGAAATCTACATCGATATCACAGGTCTGCAACATAAAAGCTGTCTGGATGTTATAACTTATATAAAGGTGTTTCGAAAACGAAAAACATTCCAGCACGTCAGGTTTTTTTATAAAATGCATTTTTATTAAAAAAAATGAGATTTCAGGCTAACTTGAAGTCATAATGATGAGAGGTATTTTTGGAATCCTGTTCTTTGATGTATTCAAGTCATAACTATAATTTATTATTTTTTATAATTTATTATTTATTAAGAAAGAGTAATTGGCGTATAACGAAATCAGCTTAAGGTCTTAAAAGCATTTCAAGCTATAAGTTGTCTAACGAGAAAAGGTACATTTTATTCATTCCCTTATCAATCACTTTCCAATACATAAATAAATAAATATAAGTTAGGAGAAGTTAGTAAATAGCTAGGTTACGTTTGATCGAGTTTGCTAAAGATAAGATAAATTTTAAATAAGTCTTTTATCTTTAAATAGTGGACCCGGCGAACTTCATCTTTACATGGTATAAAATGATATCAATGATATCGATAAGTCTGCCATCTCATTTCACCACATCACTAAATGAGTAGCAGAGAAAGATCTAGAAAAAATACGCTAGTGTGCGTAACCCAAAATGAGCTTTATTTCTAAAGCCATATGGTTGATTTTCGTGGCAATTTTTATTTAATTTTTGACAAATTAAATTTCTTTACGATTTCTTAGAAAAATTACTAATCTTTATTTTCCGGTGGTATAAAACACCTACATTCGCAAGATTAATTCTCCTACTATAATTTTTACACTGCAAAATGGCACATTTAGGCATATTTGCTGTAAAATAGATTAAATTTATGAAGTTTGCGTAACGAGCAACTAGACACGATGTTAAACACGACTGGGCACGAATGAGCTCAAGTTTGCGGTGTTGCGCTTACTGTTGACACGCGTGCCACGCCTACTTCGCACTTCTAATGTTTTTTCTTTTCTGTGGCGACTCCTATAAAAGAAATAAGAATTAATTTTGTGAAGCTCGGCGCGCAACCGCCGTTCCCGCCAACGCTCGCGAAGGTGTTGAGCGTCGGAGGCCAGTGACGTTTGACAGTTCGGGCGCTCGAGTGGCTACAGGACAAGAGGCATGACTCCCACGCCTGGTCGTACCCAGTACAAAGGATAGCTATCCAGCGCGGCAACGCTGCTAGTGTATTGGGCACTTTTGCGCCTGGTATGATCAGGGGTGGAATGTTCAGTAGGCGACAGTTTAGTAGTTTAGTTATTTAATCTATTTATTTTATTTTATGTATGTGTTTTTAATTTGATTATTGGACAGTAAATTAGGAACAGGATTATTGGACAATAAGTAAGGAATTTCAACAGCAGTCAGTCACAACCTGCGCCTGTCCATTTAAACACGGCAATACGGCTCACCACCTATTACGTGGGACAAATTATACAAAAGGTTAAATGTGGGCTTATAATATGCCTCTGCCTACCCCTTCGGGGATAAAGGCGTGACCATATGTATGTATGTAAGTTAGGAACTGTTGATGGTTTTAAGCGCTTTATTACTACATCATAATCGGTTTTTTGAAAATGCAAATTGCAAATCCTGGCGCTTTCATAGAACTTCATTTTTTTAAATATGGAAAAGGAGGCACCATCTACCGGCACTTTTTAGAAAGTTACACGACACGAATGTATAGTATTCTATAAGGTACGCGAGAAGACGCAGGTTTGAATCCCGCTCCGAAACCAACTCCTTTTCCATATTTAAAATTTATGATCAGTTAGCATACTAATTGCTTTTATAAAAAATATCTTAACTTAATTTTTAATGGTAGGTACAATGAATAACCATATTTCTCACTCAATACTATTTTTAGGAAACCTTAAACAATTATTCATCATTAACATACGATAACAATATTTAACTTATTTTATTTACTCTAATAATGACATTCGTGTTTCTTCTACACAGGAAGTCCCAGATAAATCCTCAATGTAGTCGCACTACTTCACAACGTTTCTTAATGTGTGAAAACAATTTTTTTTTTTTTTCTTCTTGTTTTTGGACTTTCTCGGTTTGAGAGTATGCCAAAGTCAAGTTAATTTCATTGTGAAAATATAAATCATTTTCATGTTATGATTCTTCTTATGAGCAGCGTATTCATGTATGTCCAAGTTTGGACTAAGTTCTACTCTAGTAAGGCGGTGGTACCTTACTAGGGCTTGCTGTGGAATTCGTCGACAAACCTAAAAACTCGCGTTTCACTGCGCTTTATCACTTTCCAACACTTTTGCACGTTGTCGAACCTTTATGTTTGATAATCCACCATATATTACACATAAACACTCAAAATTACACTAGTTTTGAAAAATTATGAAAACACAATGTAACGCTTGTCTGAAAGTTTCCCGCCGAATCCGTGTGAAAACAATGAAGTCAACCGCCATTCTATTGTTCGTTGACACTTTGACAGTTGACATGTAGTACCAATGTTGCCGCATTACAGAATCCTTAGAAATTGGGAATGTAATTCACTGATTCGACAACCCAATCATGCATATTATGGTATAAAATATTTCAATTTACACATTAAATAATCGTAGTCGAACAATGGAGCTATTTGTAAATTATTTTACTTGCACTTTTGGTTAGTATGGTCTATTTTTATTATTTTCTAGGAGATACTAATAAGAAGATAGCAGCACTGCACAATTCCCTAGAAAGAGAAGGTTAGCCCACAGAGAGTGAGATAGAGATACGTAGGTATTTGACTCAAGCGGTTGTTCGAAGTGTGGCCTCCATGTTTATCTATAGCTTCATCGGGCCCACTGATCTGTATTTATTGTGGTTTAGAATACAGATCAGTGATGGGGCCTCATATGCTTCCTCCACACTAGCGAAGTTGAACGAAGTTGGACGAATACGATAGTGTAATTAGTGTAGAGGGGTACATAGGCCTACTTCGTCAAAAAATTTCTTTGATTCGGGCAATATCGCCAAAGAATTTTGTGCAACTTCGCGAGTAATGTAGAGCAAGCATTAGACATCGATCAGTATAATCGAACGCCATAGACATGTATAGACTATTGTCTTTGTCATAAACTCTTGTCTTTGATTGTTGTTCTGTTTATGATGTACGAAGAATGGCGGACCCTGAGTTTTTGTTATATTTGTTATTAATATCAGTGATAAATACTTGCTATGGTAAGTTTTAACAGAAATTGTGAAATTTTAACTATGCCTCCAATGTTCTACATAGTTTGTGAGATAATTGAACTAGTAGAAAGCCCAAAAAGTGTTGAATTCCTCGTGGCTTCATCAGACGTGAAACGTCAATTCTGTTATTGTTTTTCAGAATAATACACGAAACTAATATTAGAATGTGCGTTTTGGAAGTTTAAGACGATGATCTATCTTTAATACTATGCCTTAAGACTTTGTAATGGTATTTGGGTGATAGGGCCAGGTGAATATTGTGTTCAAAAATAAGAATCTCCAATAATTGCTTGAGAAACACGATCTTGTTAGAACCATAAATATTATGACAGATTTTGATTCTTTTTCAATTCCTATAAATGTCTACAGAGTTGATAGAACTGAACATGAGCACGATTGAAGTGACCTATTCTTCAAAATAGTTTTCTGGAGACCCATCTAGCTCATAGCAATTTCGGTATTTACATTTTCTGCATCTATAACTCCTGTTAAAATTTTGGCATAGAAATACTTAGCCACAAACTACCAGCGTACAATTTTACTAGAGAAAAGGTTTGTTTGTAATGAACAAACTGTTGAACTACTGAACCAAAATTGAAAATTCTTAGTGTGTTTAAGTATCATCATAATCAATTTAGCGTATAGCAGTCCTCTGCTGCACCTAGGCCCCTCCCAATTTACTTAAACTACAAAATAATGTAATTTAATTAATTTAATGTTGTTACAAGAATTGAAAAGAGTATGCTAAGGTGGTTTGGACATTTAGAACAAATGAGTACTGAGCGAATGACACACCAAGTATGGAAGGCACTTGTAAGTGGACAGGCAAGCCGAGGTCGACCTCGCAGAACATACACTAATCAAATTAGTCATGTATTTCCAAAAGGGCAGGCCAAAAGCACTCGAAACCGGTGGGCTTGCATGAAAGGTTTAATGAATGTAGAGGAAGCTAGTAAAGTATGTAAGGACAGAAGCAAATGGCAGGCTGTTGTCTCTGTCTATCCCGGAGGGAAAAAGGCGAGAGTATATGTATGTATATTATGGAAATAGGTGCTACAAGATTCATACTATCATAGTCAAAACTATGTGACACACCGTTTACTATTGGTCAAACAATCTTACCCGTTACTTCTTTACAAACTTTTCAGCAGGCTTCTCAGGCCTTAAAGAAGATGGTGTCTCGGATAGCACAAATGAATCAAATGGACAACTACTGGAGCCAAGTATTGATAATATGATGGTACACCAACCCAGGTAAGACCCTTATGTGCCCGTCAAGAAATTCCTTTTATTGACTCAATTCTAAAATTGTTCCATTGGCCCATCTTGAGCATTGAGCATTTTATTGATGTTCCTTCATCATTTTTTGTGGGACCAATCAAAAGTCATCTATATTGTATTCTCTTTCTATCACATTGCTAGCTGTTTAGAAGTTATAAAGTACTAGGTGATGCCCCCAGCCTCGCTGTGTAAAAGTTTGATCCTGTTTCTGCTTCCCATGAGAACTTATTCCTGGGATATTGTTTCATTCCAGTGTTTCATTCCAGCCTACAATCTATCTATGTACCAAACAGCCAGATCCGTTAAGCCGTTAGAGTGTGAAATTTTTTCGCATTTACAATATTAATAGGACTCGTATAGCCAATAATATTAAAAAGTCACAGCGAAAACCATTATTAAGAAGTGACAATAAATTAGTTAAAAGCTTTCTCAGTGGCTAAATTTCTGTTCATATTATGTTTGTCCTTAAGTGTGTTGATAATAATTTTTATACTATTATTCTGGCACTCAAAGGAGGAAGAAATTTCATAAAAGGTAATTAACTGCTTTAAGCATTATTGTAAAGAGTGTGTTTTATTTCTATTGAGATCTACCATAACTGCTGTTGAGCTAATGGCAAAGAGATGGAAAACAACTGGCCTGTGTGGTACTGGCCCAAATCTACAATATTTCAGTATTCATATATCTTTCCACTGTCTGTTGAAACGGACAGGCGAGGTTGTGACAACCTGCTGTTGAAAAATTTTCAAGCCTCATAAAAAACCTTCGTCTTGGCTTAATAATTGCTGTGCTACTGGGACCATGCATCAGTATAACGTGCCTTCTGAAGCACAGAAACTCTTGTAAGTTAAAATGTTTAAGGGAGACACCTAATTCTCTTACCACTCAATGGATTCACGTCGTGAAGCCTGGTCGATAGCTCGGTACAGAGGGAAATACAGGTATATGGGACATACAACCCAGAATGTAGGTTCAGGGAGACTACCTATTATTATTTTTATTTTCTTGTGGGAGACGCCGGCCATGCCGAGCGGACGATCAGACCAGAGTTGAATCAGACCGCCTATTTTGCTGCCCATTTCGTCCATTTCCCCAGCCACCTCTCTGGGATTAGATTGTGTATCCCAGCATTCTTCACGGCGCCTGTCAATTCTTCTAGTATCCTTGCAGAATAGGACTATCTGATCCCAACTTCAAAAGTTCCAGATCCTCTATGTTCAGTCTGTCCGTGCCCATAGTCTCCCATCTGCTTAGAGAGTACATGGGGCACTCAGCCAGTAGGTGGAGACTGGTCTCTTGGGAGACTACCTCATACACAATGTACATACATACAATCACGCCTTTATCTCCGAAGGGATAGGCAGAGGGATAGTATACACCCACATTTCACCTTATAGTTTTATGTTCCACGTGATAGGGGGTGAGCCTATTGCCGTGTTGAAAATCGCGGCCAGGACGCCGCGACCCGCAGTTGATAATTTTCAAGCCGCTGAAAAGGCCTTCAACTTAACGATTGTCTTTTTACTGACATTTCATAGGGTTTCATTTCGAGTTTTCCTTCTCTACACAATGGATCTTTTTGCGAAAGAGTTCCCTTAGTCGCCTCTTACGACACCCTCGGGATGAATTGAGGTGGCGACACACAGGGCAAGAATGTACAACCTGTATCAATTTACTTTCAGGTACAAATGCCAGCAATGCGATCCAGACAACTGCGATACTACAATATTAACATGTTATGATGCACTCTACTGCTACAAGTCATCAGTGCGGACCACCGATGGGGTCCTGGAGCATGCTCGAGGGTGCTCCCCGGATTCTGACCATTATCGGTTCACTTGTAAAACTGCGCCAAAACAGAAGTATGTATAGAATAAAATATTTTTTACACAACATAATATATATAACATTAAGGCTGCAATGTTCGACCTTGACAAATCCTAAGGCAATTCGAACGATTGCAGCGATTCTAATACGTAATTCTAACGTAAAATATTGTTCTAAAGACCTATATCTATTTTATGACAAGTTTTTATGAGAATTAAACTCATTTATTTAGATAAAAAAAGTACATTACTTGTTAAGATTTTTGCAATATCTCATTTTTCGAGATCGATTTCGATCGAACAAAGTTTTCCTAATCGTGTTTTGATATGTTAAAAAAGCAAGAGTATCTAATACAAATGTAATACAGTATAAGAAAATAATAATAATAATACAGTATAATATAATACAATAATATAGTTTTATATCAGATCAAATCGAAGAATATTTCCTAGTATAAAGTTCACCCCAAGATGAGTCTCTGTCGAACATACAAGCCTTAACATCAAGCCTGTCGCTCAAAGGGGTAGGCAGATACTTTGACCTTCCACTTCCTACTACCATAGTCTGCTACTACTTTCACAATTATTGATTTGGTCCCAGGATGTTAGTATCAGAGATTTCTTTGGAAGACACGACGTTTTTACGTCCTACTAACTGTAATTTACTACAAGTACAACAACTGATAAACATATTTACGACTTTGATTTTTTTTTGTTTTTTTTAAATACAAGAAAAATTTTATCTATCGAAATTTCTACTAGAAAACAACTAAATTCCAAAACAAATAGTTTTACCCTGTCAACAACAAACAGTTTTAATGTCAATGGGCGTCTCTGCGACTGAATTTTCGATCAAATTGATTCGGGAATTGTTTATTTCTTATGTAAATACCTAGAACACCTAGAACCTAGATATAAGTACAAACCTTTTTTTTTTGTGTACGTGAGGGAAAACCTCATGGATGCTATGCCGGACTCCTACCGACTAAAAAATCTCACGTAATGCCCAACAGCCTATGGTTGGGAGCCCCGGGTAAGCCCTCGGAAGGATGTCCCAGGACTCCCAACAGACCTACGGACTCGCCCAGGGGGTGGTTCGGGTGCTGTCCCGCGTCTTTGGGGGGTTTCTCTCTCACGTCACGCTGCCGTCATGGGCCTGCTTCTGTAAGGACGGTGAGCGGCCCTCTCACCGTCCTCAGACCCCCGGTCATGGAGGCCGATAGTCCTCGGCGAAGACACGTCGCCGACGCCCAGGCCGCCGACTGCAGAACTCGGGTGGGAGAGCTCTCTCCCGTACCCGCCCCGCCGCCTCCTTCTGCGAGCATGACCTGCTCGCAGAAGGAGGCGGCGCAGTCCCACTTACTCGCGCTGGAGATCATGGCTCGCACCATGGTCTCGAGCGAGAGAGTATAAGTACAAACCTTAACCCAAGGACACGAAGAAATGTAAATAAAATTATATTACCCAGATTGGTCCCGTCGCCGCGTCGGTCGGTCATTTGGAAGTTATGCACGGACATACATTTCACAGATACATTGTGATTAATCTAGATTCTTTCTGTACATTCCAGCAAGCGTCACGCAGGCACTCTAAACGTGACCTGCTGCCAGGGGGACCTGTGCAACAACGGCACCTTCCCCTGGCTCGCGGGGGCTTCAGAGGACACCTCCGTGGAGCTCCTGACCTCCTCCGCTTGGAAGCTGTGCATGAGTGTAGTGGCAGCCATCTTGACGTTAGCTACTCTTGCTGCGTGTGCGGTGTTTGTGCTGCGTCGGAGTCACAGGTACGTCACAAAATCTATACAGCTATGCTTAAAGAAATTATGAGCCATTTTGGGCAGCCTGGCAGATGTGAAATTATTTTGTACTAGCGAACGTAGTTCCCGTTCCCGTGGGAATACGGGAATAAAATATAGCCTATGTTCACCGCAAAGAGTGTAGCTTTCCAACAGTGAAAGAAAAAAAAAACAAACAAACAAAAAAACAAATCTTTTCTCTTTATAATATTATAGAATATATAGTATAGAAAATAATAATTCCATGAAAACCAAATACTTTACTTAAAATTCAAAAAGATTAAATAATATCAAATCGGTCCAGTAGTTCCGGAGCCTATTCGTTACAAACAAACAAACAAAAAAAAAAACAAAAAAAAAGCAAAGAAACAAAAAAAAATCTTTCCTCTTTATAATATTAGTATAGATGAGTCAAACAGATTACGCCGGAAACTATAGTTCGACTTTTTATTATTTGCAGTAAAATGTTTTGTTGGTTGCCGCTTTTGTATAAAATAGTAGTAAAATGACATTTTGAAAATTCATTTTACTGCATCTATTAGAAAATCGAACTATAAATATGGCATAATTGAAAATGTCATCCTACTATCCTACTAATATTATAAATGTGAAAGTTTGTGAATATGTTTGGATGTTTAGATGTTTGTTACTCAATCACGCTCTAACGGCTGAATGAATCTGGCTGAAATTTGATACCGGGGTAGAGTATAGTCCGGAATAACACATAGGCTGCTTTTTATCCCGGGAAAATGTTCCCACGGGAAGCGGGAACGGGAACCAAATTTCACGCGGGCGAAGCCGCGCGCATCAGCTAGTAAGTTCATAACTCATAATTTTTCTATTCCCATTTCTGGATTTTCATTTCGCAATTCAAATTCCTTATTCTAAATTTCAAGTTCAGATACTTATAACATCTATTTATTTATAAGGCTATATCATCGTTTAGTAGTTATCACCCCTCGATCATAGTTGTTTCACATTAAAAAAAATCTCAAGCAGGATTAGAAACTGCATTTTCTATCATGCCGGGACCAAAACTTATACAATGAGCTATTAAAATCTGCACAAATACAAACTTTTCTTTTAACTTTAAGCGCTCGTAGATGGCTCATCAAGACGTATGAGATTGAAAAAATTGTTGGCTTAGAATAATAGTTCTTGATAGCTGATGCTGCGTCGCGAAGATGCAAGTTCGAATCTTGCTTGACAAGAAAAAAATCTACATAAAATGTATGTTCATCATCACGCCTTTATCCCCAAAGGGGTAGGCAGAGGCATATTATATACCCACATTTCACCTTTTTATAATTTGTCCCACGTAATACGTTGTGAGCCGTATTGCCGTATTTAAATGGACAGGCGCAGGTTGTGACTGCCTGCTGTTGAAATAAAGCCTTAAACTTGGCTTAACGACTGCCATTTTACTGGCAACCGGGACCAACGGCTTAACGTGCCTTCCGAAGCACGGAAACGCTCAAATAAATGTCACAAAGTGATCACATGGATGGTCACCCATCCATGGACCGCCGTGCAGTGATCGTTTACAGAAAACTGAGTCCGCGGGGCCACGAGCGCTTCAAAAATTTTAATGTATGAAATGATAAATCCGTCGTCAATAGTAGTAATTTAATCATTGTCTATTTCGCGTCAAGACATAGATTAAGATGAACGAATAAGTAAGAGTAGTGTCTCAGTAGTCCAGTGGTGGTTAGTGCATCTGCCCCGGATTGGTTGAAGATGCAGGTTCAAGTTCTGCTCGAAACTGATATTGTTTCATATTTAAAATTTATAAGAAGCACTCGTGGCCTGTGGACTCCAGTGTTATGTAAACTATCACTGCAGTAAGCAACTTTGACTATGGCCAGTCCTTGGATGGGTGACCATTCATGTGACCACTTTGTGACATTTATTTGAGCGTTTCCGTGCTTCGGAAGGCACGTTAAGCCGTTGGTCCCGGTTGCCACTAAAATGGCAGTCGTTAAGCCAAGTTGAAGGCCTTTACAACATGCACCTGTCCATCTCAACACGGCAATACGGCTCAGCACCTATTACGAGGGACAAATTCTAAAAATATGAAATATGGGCATATAATAATATGCATTTGCCTACCCCTTTGGGGATAAAGGCGTGACCATATACAGGGTGAATTTTTGAAAAGGGCTTGGATGGCCAAATCCGAAACTATAAGGAATATCTAAAAATGCTCAAAGGAGTCACGAGCCCGATTTTGATAAAACGTAAAACCTCATCATTAGATTTTTGAAAAACCAATAATCTTAGCCGGGAATCGAACCCATTGATTTTGAAAAAAAATATACACCCTTTATTATTACACCATACGATAGTGTCGCTAATAAGGATCAAATTCTGCGAAGTAATGATATACGGCAAATTTAAGGAAAGTTTGGAATTTTAATAGAATTCATATTTCATGTACCTAAATTTTGTATCATAATTTGTTTCGTTTGAAATCCCAGAATAGATCGTAACTATTCCGTGTTCTCAATCATGCTCAGAATGATTCTTTGGAGAATATTATAAACGGAATCAATAATATTGAATGCAGTACGATCCCTGAGGTCTAAATTTTGAACAATTATTCAGTTAACGTAAGAAAAATAAATTGTATTTTGTTTAAGATGAGCACTTTCCTTTAGTTTGCCGTATGTCATTACTTCCCAGAATAAGATCCTTAATAGCAACACTATCGTATGGTGTAATAATAAGGGTGCGTTTTTTTTTCAAAATCAATGGGTTCGATTCCCTGCTGGGATTATTGGTTTTTTAAAAATCTAACGATGAGGTTTTAAGTTTCATCAAAATCGGGCTCGTGACTCCTTTGAGCATTTTTTGCTATTCCTTATAGTTTCGGATTTGGCCATCCAATCCCTTTTGAAAAATTCACCCTGTATAAAAATTTATGTTTGAGTTAGCACACTGCTTTTCAAAATTATTATTAATCTACTGTTGTATGTTTGTTTGCAGACTGCGAGTGTCGAGAGCGGCGCTACACAAGCTGGGAGCAGATTCCAGCTACTTCTCCTCTAATCTGTTCAGTCCGAACATGACCAGCCCATATTATGAAGGTATTTATTTATTTACTAGAGGACGTCACGCGGTTTCACCGTGTGCGACACATTGTATGTCAAAATATTTTTTCTTCCATAAGAACCTTCTCCTGACAACACCTTACACAACAAAAAAAGAATTAGTGAAATCGGTCCACCCGTTCTAAAGTTATGCGCTTACCAACCTTAGATCATCTAACCACAGGATGCGCCTTACTTAAGCATTGTTTTCTGCCATTGCACATGACCATTTGGTCTTTTGGCTTTATGAAAAGCCTGTACATCAGTACATCATTTTATATGATTAAACTAGTACATTACATTGTAGTTGACTGTACAATAACAATTAACACACAACAGCCATTACGCGTTTGTCGATAAATACATTTTTAAATGCAATGAAATTTTATATGTCTTTGTGTTTCCCCCTTCATTTGTATGAAAACTGGCAGAATATTTTTGTATGCGGTGGTTCGCAAAGGCTAGTCCCGTGTTATATGGTCTAAGTTACCAACACATTTTGCGATTCATTTTTATATATAAGACTAGCTGACCCTCGCAACTTCGTTTACGTCACAATAAGGTGTACGAATGGAGGGGTACTTCTTCATGAGACTCATCAAGCAGCGTGTGAAACGGCCCTGTTTGCTCCATTGTGTGTACAATGGATACATAAATGGATGAATCGAGATGGATACACTGCTACTACTTTTGTGCTGCAGGGGGCTACTATACAGTTGACGATTATTTGATTGATAAGGAAGCCTGGAAGTGATCTGCTTGCTCTACTGGTGGAGTTTTGGTTTATAGTACTTATTGTAAATATGTAGTGCACAAAAAGAATAGCCCGCCGAGTTTCTTGCCAGTTCTTCTCAAGCGGGCCGCGTTCCGAACTGGTGGTACTATTTGCATTGTATTCATTGACGTGTCGCAAGTGCCTATGTATTAGGATTATGCGAAATAATTTTTTTTTTACTTTGCCTTCTTTGACTGGACAGGCACCACACCAAACTCGAGGTAGAACTGAGTTCTAAAGTAGAGAAGAACGGGGCACTAAGGTTTTTGTCCAGCAGCTCGGAAGGCTCTGTCTGACGCAATTTAGAACAGCGAGCGGTAGAACCATAACCTCAAGGTTTGAGATTATTTTTTTGAAAAGTAATTAGTATGCTAACTGATCATAAATTTTATATATGAAAAAAGAATTGATTTCGAGCTAGGATTCGAACCTGCATCTTCTCGCATTCCGTGCAAGATGCTAGTTATGCTTATTATTTAAATTTATGATAAGTTAGCATACTAATTGCTTTTCAAAAAAAATAATCTTAATGTTCGGGCAGGTTTTATCATAAATCGAATGAATATAGGTGCAATCCGTGCAATTCTATACATTCGTGCCGTGTAACTTTCTAAAAAGTGCCGGTAAATGGTGCCTACGTTCGCCCCAAGACGTATATAAGGTGGAAAATTTGGTTGATTCCGAGTAGGTTTCGGTGGGTAAGTGGTTTAGCATCTTGCACGGAATGCGAGAAGATGCAGGTTCGAATCCTAGCTCGAAATCAATCCTTTTTCATAAATTTATGCTCAAGGTTTGAGATTTGCGAGAAAATCGACAGTTTCTACACGGACCTTTATGCATCACGGACAAAAACGTCCAAGTCTTCAAAAAATGTGACATGACCTTACTGAAGATCTACAGACCCATCAGAACAACCGACGGCCGATGGAGCAAACGAGACTGGGGAATGTAGACCGTGACTAGACAAACATTGGGTGTCCTCCCGCTAGATGAACCGACGACCTGGAAGAGTTCGTAGGCTGGGACTGGATGCGTTTGACGCAGGACCGTGTGTTATAGCACAGATTAAATAATAGTTACTACGTAACAGATACATCACTCCCATACTTAACCTCAAAAATATTAGCTATAACATATCGCTACAGCCGAAAACATTCTCTACGACGTATTCCGAGAGTCGAGTTTTGTGCGCACACCGTATGATTGCGTCATCGAGTGACAACTATTGACAACATTAGGGTTGTTAGTACGGAACAAAAATACATATAACTACAGAAAACAATAAACACAGTGTCTGAAAAAAAACTTTATTATATTTTAAAACTTCTTCTTTAGATAAGAATTATATTATAACTAGCTGATGCTCGCAGCTTAGCCCGCGTAAAAGTTTGTTCCTTTTCCCGCTTCCAATGGGAACTTATTCCCGGGATAAAAAGTAACCTATGAGTTATTCCAGACTACAATCTATCCCTGTATCAAATTTCAGCCAGAACCGTTAAGCCGTTAGAGCGTGAAAGAGTAACAAACATCAACACATCTACACATCCGCACTCAAACACTTTCGCATTTAATTATAGAATATTAGTAAGAAGTAAGATGAAAAAAAAAGCAAGACTAAATAAACCGAAATATTATTTTACGCGGGAAATGTACATTGGCTGTGCGAACTTCGCTCGATCTGGCGTGTGGCATCCCTCTTCCGGTCGGCCACGTTAGTTCTGTGTAGGAGTAGGTGCTTATAACACGACTTGTAGCGAGTGACGGAGACCTGGTTATAGCGTAAATTGGGAGAAGCTTACCTCCAATTGCTGTGACTGCAGCGAATATACGATGCAGCACACACTGACGTAGTGCTCAGCTTGGGCACTGCAGTGCCAAGACCTCGTTGTGGGCCTGGATGTGGACAATCTTACGCTGAAGACCATGGTGAGGGCCATAGTTTCCAGCGGGGAAAAGTGGGACGCTACTGCGTCTTTCTGCGAGCAAGTTGTTTTTGTGAAAGAGGGAGCGGGGACCGAGCGGGAGAATAATATCCCGTTCTCGCCCCGCTGTCTCTTTCACTCACATGACCTGCTCGCAGGTCGAGGCGGCTGCGTCCCACTTACTCCCGCTGGAGAGCATGGATCGCACCATGTCTCGAGCGAGAGAGTGTCCACGTCCAGACCCACCACTCGACCTGACCACGCCGTGCACTCCACCAGCGTGGAGCGCGGTGTCATCGCTGCGGTCCTTGCAGTCATCGCGGTCCTTCCGAGGGCTTACCCGGGACTCCCGGCCATAGACTGTTGTAAGGGATTGTGTGGTTTTGGACGCTAGCAGTCCGGCATAGCATTCATGTAGGATTTCCACATATTAAAAATAAAGCCTTCCTCCAGCAGTGGATGCCTTATCGCCAACAGAAAGTGCTAACTTTCAGTTGGCGATCAAGAGTTTCAATCAAATCACCTTCTTTATTAATATTTTGTAATGTGATTGATTTTTGAACTTTTAAACCCGTTTTTGAGATGTGATGGAATGGGAAACCGTAAACTGGGAAAGCATCATACACCAGCCCTCTGCAAGCGATACAATATTATTAACAGTCTCTTAATAACTATTTCTCTTTTCAGGAGTGGAAGGCTCCCAGAACGGCAGCGGTCTGCGAGCCGTGGCGGCCGGAGACTCCACCCTGAGGGAGTACCTCGAGTGTTCAGTTAGCAGCGGCTCCGGCTCCGGCCTGCCGCTCATGGTGCAGCGGACCCTGGCCAAGCAGGTGGCGCTCACTGACTGCGTGGGCAAGGTAGGGCCTAGCTCCTGGCGAGTGTTGTGTGGAGAGAGAGAGAGAGAGAGAGAGAGAGAGAGAGAGAGTACCTGGAGTGTATACACTAACAGCGGCTCGGGCTCCAGTCTGCCTCTCATGGTGCAGCGGACCCTGGCAAGGTATTTTTTCATATTATTCATTTTAGCAGACGTCTCCTTGGGAAGCGTTTGGGTATCCGACCGATTTCTAACTGGATGTCATCAACGAGCGGGGCGAGAGCGCAGCCTACTGGTACAAGAGAGTAAGCTACATAGAACAAACGCACCGAGTGCAGTGCAGCCGCTGTCTCTTGTACTATAGAGAGTAGGCTACATGGAACAATCGCCGTCGCCCCGCTTGCCGCTGATATCCACCTTAGATGTATTTCCTACATACATTATATAGTCACGCCTTATCCCCAAAAGGATTGGCAGAGGTATAGTATACACCCACATTTCACCTTGATAGTTTTATGTCCCACGTAATTGGTGGTGAGCCTATTGCCGTATTGAAATGGACAGGCGCAGTAAGGCTTTCAACTTGGCTTTCATTGTCAATTTACTGACAACCGGGTTTCATTTCGAGGTTTCCTTTTCTATGCATTGGATATTTCTGCGAAAGTGTTACCTTATATATATTATAGACTGTAGTCGTGGTCCACACTCTTGCCGCAGTCGCCATCCGTTCCCTTTCGTCGCTAACATCCAGTTTGAGACCTCTCCTAGCAATTTTTACGGCGCCCCATCAAATCTTCTCAGAATTGTATTATCTGATCCCCTATCAGATACTCTAGGTCCTCTTGTTTTATTCTAACCGTACCCATAATTCTATCTGCTCAGTGTACTAAGCCAATATCACAGATTAAATAATAGTTACTACGTAACAGATACATCACTCCCATACTTAACCTCAAAAATATTAGCTATAACATATCGCTACAGTGGAAAAAATGCTCTACGACGTATTCCGAGAGTCGAGATTCGTGCGCACACCGTATGATTGCGTCATCGAGTGACAACTATTGACAACATTAGGGTTGTAAGCACGTAACAAAAATACATATAACTACAAAAAACAATGAACACAGTGTCTGAAAAAAACCTTAAATAACTTCTTCTTCTTTACATAAGAATTATATTATAACTAGCTGATGCTCGCAGCTTAGCCCGCGTAAAAGTTTGTTCCTTTTCCCGCTTCCAATGGGAACTTTTTCCCGGGATAAAAAGTAACCTATGTGTTATTCCAGACTACAATCTATCCCTGTATCAAATATCAGCCAGATCCGTTGAGCCGTTAGAGCGTGAAAGAGTAACAAACATTCACAGATCTACACATCCGCACTCAAACACTTTCGCAATTAATTTTAGAATATTAGTAACAAGTAAGATGAAAAAAAAAGCAAGACTAAATAAAGCGAAATATTATTTTACTCGGGAAATGTACATTGGTTGTGCGCACTTCGCTCGGTCTGGCGTGTGGCAGCCCTCTGCCGGTCGGCCACGTTAGTTCTGCGTCATAATACTTAGGAGTAGGTGCTTATAAAACGAATTGTAGAGAGTGACGGAGGCCTGCCAATATGTACATCTATTGGCTGAAAGCTCTAAGCTCTTATTTCCAGCATTTCGGGCATGTGGAGTCGTCTGTTGTAAGGTGGCAACACCATTCATATATTGTCAGCTACTTGGTAGTTACTCTCCCTGGCCTATGGCAACATTAATATCCACTATGCAGTTAGCACGTACGCCATCATGGTTATAATACAACAATATATTTTGCGAGATTAGTAGTAGTAGTACAGTGTTAAGCCATATTGTGATCAATCAAATAAAAGGATCTCAGACAATACAGCCGTCTTATTTACAAGATACTACATCTGTCACTCCTGGCATTGCCATTGATGTTGCTAGGACCAGTTTAGAATTTGCGCGTAATTTTACCGTTTTCTTTATTTGTTAGATAGACACATACATAACGGTCGTATTGTTTATGTTACAGGGTAGATACGGCGAGGTATGGCGCGGTTCCTGGTACGCAGACAGCGTGGCCGTGAAGATATTCTTCAGCCGCGATGAAGCCAGCTGGCGGCGAGAGACTGAAGTGTATTCTACGGTGTTATTGCGCCATGAGAATATACTCGCGTACATCGGGAGTGACATGACCAGTCGCGCTAGTTGCACGCAGGTAAACATACACACACGAGCGAAATCACAGAAATTCAAGAGCACGAACGCAGACTTTCGTGCAATCACTCTCACACCCACGAGCACATACTCATACTCACGAGCACACACATACCCACGCGCGCATCATACATGCATCGCATACACGCATGAGCTCACACACATTTACAAACACACAGATACTCACTCGCGACCACATACACATACTCACACACACACACTCTCACGAGCACACATACTTCACATACACACACATACTCACGAGCATACACACACACACACACAAAATTACTATACTATAACCACCTTGTAATGTAATTTTTTCCAAAAAACACCATATTTTATGTTCCAGCTATGGTTAATAACTCACTTCCACCCGCTGGGATCACTCTACGAGCACCTGATCCGGTCAACTCTCACCCGACACCAGATGATGGTCATCATCCTGTCCGCACTCAACGGGCTACTACACTTACACACAGAGATATATGGGACGCAGGTATGTATGTGTTATAGTTGGTTGATAACTCACTTCCACCCGTTGGGATCACTCTACGAGCACCTGAACCCGTCAACTCTCACCCGACACCAGATGATGGTCATCATTCTGTCCGCACTCAACGGGCTACTGCACTTACACACAGAGATATATGGGACGCAGGTATGTATGTGATATAGTTTGTGGTTAATAACCCACTTCCACCCTTTGGGATCACTCTACGAGCACCTGATCCGGTCAACTCTCACCCGACACCAGATGATGGTCATCATCCTGTCCGCACTCAACCGGCTACTACACTTACACACAGAGATATATGGGACGCAGGTATGTATGTGTTATAGTTGGTTGATAACTCACTTCCACCCGTTGGGATCACTCTACGAGCACCTGAACCCGTCAACTCTCACCCGACACCAGATGATGGTCATCATTCTGTCCGCACTCAACGGGCTACTACACTTACACACAGAGATATATGGGACACAGGTATGTTGTGTATGAATCGGGGCTATGAAGATACTGCGATCACAATAGATCAGTAATGATCGCAGAAAACTAGCTTATAGACTAGAAAAGGCACTCTCTGGAATATTAGGTTCAGATTACTGCGACAGAATCAGTCAATCAAATCGACCTGCCATTTTAGAAAGGAGTGCACCCGTTAATCCTCATTAATCATGAGATGGGTAAAAAATGAAGTCTGATTGATTAGCAAAACACATCTTGTCTCTGCTTTATTGGAAATCGGGCCTTATACTACACCAAACGGGTTGATACAGGATTTTGTTGTATATTCTATGTGGCATCGATACAGTTGTACGTTTGATTCCTTGATTCATTGCTTAGGCAATTTTGATCGAAGCATTTGTCTTTTTTGATGGATTTTTGAAGTTTAAGATGTTTGGACGTTTGTAACTCAATCACGCTCTAACGGCTGAATGGATTGGGCTGAAATTTGGTTCAGAGATAGCTTAAAGTCCGGAATAACACATAGGCTACCACTTTGTCCCGGAAATATGTTCTCACGTGAAGCGGGAACGGTACCGAATTTTACGCCGACGAAGCCGCGGGCATCGTCTAGTAGTATTTAAATAAAAAATGTAAACAATTGTAAGTAAACCATAATAACTAAATAAAAAAATATTAACTGTAAATTTTATCCGCAGGGTAAACCAGCCATAGCACATCGGGACATAAAATCCAAGAATATTCTCGTCAAAGTGAACGGAGAGTGTTGTATAGCAGATCTTGGGCTCGCTGTGACGAGACAACATGTGGCTTCAGGGATACAGAACGACCCACGGCAAGGGACGAAGAGATACATGAGTCCGGAGATGTTGGACCAGACGTGAGTAGCTTGGTGCAAAACCTGTACTACCCATTCGCTCTAACTTTGCCGCTGGCGTAGAGGTGTATACCCAAATTGTTAATTAGACGGAGTAAATTGACAGTAGCTAATGTCACTTCGTCATAGAAAATACGCAACATTGTATGAAGAAGTGACATTAGTTGCTGTCAATTTACTGGAGCCGAGCGGCAAAGTTAGAGCGAACGAGCAGTATGTGTTGTTTATTATTGACTAGCTGACCCGCGCAACTTCGTATGCGTCACATAAAAGAGTAAATCACCCGTTCCCGTCGCATTTACTCCCGTCAGAATAATTTCGTTAACGATAGATGTTTCCCGTCGCATTATTGTAGAAATTGAGCATATTCATGCATAGGACGTGGATTTTACCGGTGTACGTCGCCAGCAGAATAGTGAATCGACCAAAAAAAGCGAGAAAAAAAAGCGAGGTCAAACGGGATAAAAAGTATCCTATGTCCCTCTCCTGGTTCTAAGCTACCTCCCCACCAATTTTCAGCCAAATCGGTACCGCCGTTCTTGAGTTATAAATGTTGTAACAAACCCGTCTTTGTTTTATATATTAAAGATTGATGGTACTTGGTGGAACTTGCTACACTGTAAAATTTCACTTGCACTGTTGAAATTGGGAAATATGAAATGAAAATAAATTTAAGATTTGTATTCTCCCTAATTTTTGGGGTAAATTTGAAAACTGGCAACCTTGTCTGTTAGTATAACTACATTGAAATAATAGTCATTGTTAATGTGTTAATATTGTATCGAGTAAATGCAAGTTGGAAATTAAAGACTGTGTGTGGTTGGAGGAAACGTACTCTTAATATTGATGATGAAAAATTTTGCTGAAAGGAAACATGCCTTTATTTTCAAAGGAAGTACGTGAATATAAAGATTTTCGAAAAATTTGCTTGAGTCGGGAATCTAATCGATGGGTAAGCTTGACAATAAAAAAATAATTAGTCTTTCATTAATTTAAGATACCTACTATGTTGTTTAAAAGAAATCTTTCTTTATTAAAGACTCTTTCGGTAGGTATCATAAAATTAAGGATAATTTCATTTTTCACATCTCACCGGTTCAATTCAAGGCTCAAGCAGGTGATTTTTCAAAAAAAAATAAATGCGGATTATCATAATATTTTATTATAAAGTGAAAAAAGACGACCTGGCCCAGACGGGACTTAAATGGCGGTTACAATAAGGTGAAGAATTTCAACTTGTATCAGTACGGCTCCCGTAGCTCAATTGGTTAGAGCATTGCCCTGGATTAAAAAAAGCAAAGGCAAAAGTTGGCAAAGGTTGCGGGTTCAAGTCCCGTCTGGGCCAGGTTGTCTTTTTTCACTTTATAATAAAATATTATGAAAAAGTTAGCATACTAATTGCTTTAAATATTAAAAATCTGCGGATTATCATACTTTTGAAAATAAAGCAATGTTTCTTTTCAGCACAATATTTGCCATCATCGGTACTTACCTATTATTATTAAGAGTACTTTTCCTCCAACCACGATTTTTAATTTCCACACCCGCTTGTACGTTTGAAGGAGACTCATCTTGGGGTGAACTTTATACTAGGAAATATTCTTCAATTTGATTTGATTAACCTATGTTATTGTAATTTATTAGATAGGTACTCTTGCTTTTTTAACGTATCAAAACACGATTAGGAATACTTTGTTCGATCGAAATCTCTCTCGAAAAATGAGAAATATTGCAAAATCTTAACAAGTAATATCTAAATAAATGAGTTTAATTCTCATAAAAACTTGTCATAAAATAGATATACTACCAACGACGTATTATAATATAGACACGTCATGTACGAACATCACGGCTTTCAAAAACGGCAAATATTTTTTATATTCAAAAAAAGAATTTCTATGAAATTATCTATGGTAGCATGTATGAAAATTAAGTCAATTGCCTGACTTTTTGTTGCCATTTTTAAGTGTTGGTAACGTATCTATAGTTTTTTATAAATCATTGTATACTACCCGTTCGCTCTAACTTTGCCGCTGGCGTAGAGGCGTATACCCGAATTTTTAATTACACGAAGTAAATTGACAGTAGCTAATGTCACTTCGTCATAGAAAATACGCAACATTGTATGAAGAAGTGACATTAGTTGCTGTCAATTTACTTCGTCTAATTAAAAATTCGACTTTAGTATGGAGCCGAGCGGCAAAGTTAGAGCGAACGAGCCGTAGGTTTTTATTTTACGGATAATTAACTAACTAACTAACTAACTATCTTCACGCCAAATCCCTTGCGGGGTAGGCAGAAAGAACCGAGCGCCACACGGCACGGTCCATATACACCTCACTTGCTTCTTCAACTTTCATTTTTCTTTTCATGCATGCACGTCGGTTCCTACGGCTCTTGACACCACCTTCAACTAACACACGATTAATTTGGTCGTGGTAGGTGTGTCGTGGCCTTCCCCGACTCCTACGTCCATCCACTTTCGCGTTGTACCTATATCTGTTTTGTCATTCTTTCATCTCCCATTCGTTCCACATGCCCGAGCCATCGTAGCATGCCCTTCCTTACTTTAACACCGACACTCTCTTTCAGACCAACTCTCTTTCTTACATCTTCATTCCGAACGCGATCTGCGAGCGTTACTCCGGATAATTGTTTTCTTAAAACCCCTCAGATTTTATAACAGTAATATAATGTATTAGTATCGAATGAAATCCGGCAAAAGAGTACGCTACTATCGTTCGAATTGCCTTACGATTTATCAGGGTCGAACATTGCAGCCTTAAGTGAAATTCACACAGTATTTCTATATTGTCCACAGGATAAACATGCGCGTATTCGAATCGTTCCTCAAATGCGACATCTACGCGTTCGCTCTCGTCATCTGGGAGGTGACGCGCCGAGTGTCTCCGGCCAGAGAGTACCGAGCGCCTTTTGCAGACCTGGCGCCCAGTGACCCCAGTTTTGATGACATGAGGAAGATTGTGTGTGTGGACGCGTATAGACCTGAGCCGCCGGATGATCCGCATCCTGTGAGTACCACCTAAGATAATACGGGGTGTAACAAAATTGTCTCTCCAAATCTCATATGATGACTTGGCATCGGAAATCAAATTAAAAAAAAGAGGGTTATTTTTTTTTGTCGCACATTAAGAATTAGTTTTTTATCGCGGCAATTCGAGGTTACTACCCGTTCGCTCTAAGTTTGCCGCTGGCGTAGAGGCGTTTACCCGAATTTCTAATTAGACGAAGTAAATTGACAGTAGCTAATGTCACTTCAATCATAGAAAATAAGCAACGTTTTATGAAGAAGTGACATTAGTTGCTGTCAATTTACTTCGTCTAATTAAAAATTCGACTTTAGTATGGAGCCGAGCGGCAAACTTAGAGCGAACGAGCAGTAACATGGTCGCCGTGGCAAAACAAACACGGAGCACCCGTCTGGCTGTCGTTGTCGCTTCCTACTGCCGCTCAGTAGCGATAGAAAGTGTGATAATGAAAATTTATAGGACCTTTAAAACGGATTTACGGTTAAAGTATTCTTGTGATTTTTTTTCTTTATTTTTATATGTTACTTGACTGATGCCACATCACGTGACAAATTTGGAGAGTCAATTTTGTTACACCATATAATATAATAGTATTACATACAGCCACGTGTGGCGACGGGGTCCCGTCTTGCAACAGGTAAAAGTACAAAATGTCGCCACCCCGTTACTTCCCGAGGGTGTCGTATAACTGAGAACGTAAGCCAGCTCGTGGCCCCGCGGACTCAGTGTTCTGTAAACGATCACTGCAGTAAGCAACTTTCGCTATGGCCGGTCCATGGATGGGTGACCATCCATGTGATCACTTTGTGACATTTATTTGAGCGTTTCCGTGCTTCGGAAGGCACGTTAAGCCGTTGGTCCCGGTTGCCAGTAAAATGGCAGTCGTTAAGCTAAGTTGAAGGCTTTATTTTCAACAGCAGGCAGTCACAACCTGCGCCTGTCCATTTAAACACGGCAATACGACTCACCACCTATTACGTGGGACAAATTATACAAAGGTGAAATGTGGGCATATAAATAATATGCCTCTGCCTACCCCTTCGGGGATAAAGGCGTGACCATATGTATGTATGTATGTAAACCAGCTCAAAGAAGAGAATTAATTACGCCGAGTTGGAGCCGCTGTACTCCTTTGTGCCCGTGGCTGTGGAGACCCTGGGGTCCTGGGGCAAGGATGCCAAAAATTTTGTAAGGCAGTTGGAACAAAGGCTCCCAGAGTCGACTGGTGACTCGCGCTCCGGATCGTTCTTGGTGCAGAGGCTGGCTGTTGCAATCCAGCGTGGAAACGCGCCGAGTGTGATGGGCACTTTTGCGCCGGGAACGATCAGGGGCGAGTTGTTTGAGTAGTTTTTAAGGGGATATAGTAAACCAAGCCTCAAAAGTTTTTCTCGGCCACGGCATTTAGAGAAAATGAATTAGCCTCTAATATACTAATTCGTCCTCTTTACAACGTCACCTAAACATTCCGTTATGAGCATCAAATAAAGATCAACAATTTTTTAAAACTTGTCCTGCGTAATTATATATTAACACCTTATTTAATAATTCAGCCACAGATTTTACATGTGAACACCATTTTATATTTAACAGCTTCAAGTCGAGAGCCTCAAAAAAATATTATATAAGCCTCCACAGACAACATCAGTTTTTATAACTTAGCGTGTAAAATAAATATATCACATTCTTTTTTCGTTAAAATAGCCACTGGAAGGCTTGACGCGACTGCAAAGGACGACAGCGACTGGACATGGCATCAATCATAAACCGCTATTTGATATCACTTTGTAACTAAAGACAGATTACAAATAACAAAATAAAAAAATAAACGTACAAATACTGAACTCAGTTTAGTATATACAGGGTCATTTGTAAAACACCAGCAACCTCCTAGGACTAGACAGTCACCATCATAAACAACAACATGTGATACACCAGTTTAGAAAATTCGATACATGTTTTTTTCATACAAAAAAATATTAATCTAATGTAGTGGTTAAATCTTTTATACTATGCGCATCTCAAAGATTACGACGTAATCAAACTCGTAAAAATTGTATAGCCAGCCCGTTTGCTCTAACTTTGCGGCTGGCATAAAGACTTGTGTAGAGGCGTAGTTAGGGAGGCGACAGCAAACTTAGAGCGAACGGGTAAGTAAGTGAATGGTGTGGGGCAGGGCCGTGGGGGGTGCGAACTTCAAGGACTTCATCTAATTACGGCCGCCTCACTCAACTCAGTCGGCCGTGAGCATGCGCGCGCGTCATACGTATGATCTTTGATCGCCACCGCCCGGTGCCGGCGTACCCGCCGCGTCGATCGATCGATGTATTGTAACTTAATGCATGTAACAGTGTTTTGTTTCATTTGTTGTCAAATTCCTTCATTGCGTGCTAGTATTCTAGTATGAAACACACGGAAATAGTGAGAATGTTTGCTTGGCGTGATAACCGTGTGTATGAAACTTACCGCCAATAAGAAATAAGGTTTCCGAATTTACGTACACCAAGCTGTGACAGGATGTTATTCGCTAAACAGTGACTTCGAGATTACGGACAATTCGTTAGTGATCATGATATTAGTATTATGTGCTTAATGGTCGTCCACCGAAGCGCTCGAGTTCTTGAAGTGAATCTAGCAGCAAGGACGTATGACGCAGCACGAACCGTTCAATATTAGGTGCTTACACATCAAATTGGCGTTTTTCGTACTTGCCACTTTAATTACGATTTTCTCCTCTTTGGTAAGGAATTCCAAATTCAAATTTTCCCAGCTATTTACTCATGTATTTATCCTTCGATGACCGTCATTCATTTGTTTTTTTCTTCTGTTTTTTTCTGTTTGCGTCACTCATTTTACAAAATGGAAAACTTAAAATATCGCATTATTTACGAGTACGAGTTCCGCCGTGGCACTAGTGCTGCGGAAACGACTATAAGGGTGAATGATGTGTATGGCGGTCATGTTGCAAAAGAAAACACAGTTCGTTTTTGGTTCCAACGTTTTCGTTCAGGAAATGTCGACCTGCAGAACAAGCCCCGTGGACGGCCTGAGACTCAAGTTGATAATGAAGTATTGAAGGCTATTGTGGAAGCGGATCCATCGCAAACCACGTCCGAGTTAGCTGCAGGCTGCGGTGTTAGTGATAAAACTGTTTTAATTCACTTGAAGCAAATTGGGAAGATTAAAAAGCTTGAAAGGTGGGTACCTCACGAATTGACTGAAGCAAACCGGCAAAAGCGCGTCGACTGCTGCGTTACATTACTGAACCGGCACAATAATGAAGGTATTTTAAACCGAATCATTACCTGTGACGAAAAATGGATTCTTTACGATAATCGAAAGCGCTCAGCGCAATGGTTGGATCCTGGCCAGCCAGCCAAATCCTGCCCCAAGCGAAAATTAACCCCAAAAAAGTTACTTGTAAGCGTTTGGTGGACTAGTGCCGGTATTGTTCATTACAGTTTTCTCAAATCTGGCCAGACTATTACGGCTGATGTCTATTGTCAGCAATTGCAAACCATGATGGAAAAGCTAGCGGCTAAACAACCTAGGCTGGTCAATCGCTCCACGCCACTGCTGCTTCACGACAACGCTAGACCACACACTGCACAACAGACGGCTACCAAATTAGAAGAGCTTCAATTGGAATGTCTAAAACATCCTCCGTACTCCCCGGATCTTGCTCCAACAGATTACCATTTTTTTCGAAATTTGGACAACTTCTTGCAAGGGAAAAAATTCAACTCTGATGGGGCAGTCCAAATCGCCTTCACAGATTTTATTGATTCCCGTCCGACTGGTTTTTTTAGTAAAGGGATCAATGAACTACCTATAAGATGGCAAAAATGCATAGAAAACAATGGTTCATACTTTGATTAATTAAATATATTATATTTAAAAATATTCGACTTTTTGTTCCTCCTATACAAAACGCCAATTTCATATGTAAGCACCTAATATTTCAATACGATAACGAATGATTACATAGGTATGTCACAAAGTTTTAGATACGTAGTATTCGTTTTAATCGTTTAATGTAACTTTTTTTTCATCGTGAGCAAAATCTATCATGGATGTTATTAACTCCTACCGACTAAAAACCTCACGTAACGTCCAACAGCCTATGGTTGGGAGGCCCGGGTAAGCCTTCGGAAGGATGTCTGATAAGTACGTATGAAGGGATTGCGGATTACCTACCTACAGTGGGCACTGCCTACAGGACACGGCAGTAATTGAATAAACTAACAAATTATTTAGCGTAGTTACCTAGCAACTAATAAAAAGAGTTACATTACATGTTACTTGGCTTGAACGTTATCGAACAACAAGTGGCGAACAAAAGGTCAGAGTGTGTGCTTTCTTTGTGTGTACGTCGTGTACATCGACGTGTATGTACACATGACTTGTATCAAGTCGCGTGTAGCTTGGTGTAACGTTATCTTTTCATTTATGAATGAAACATAGACTATGCCTGTCACGGCAGTATGGAAATAATAATACAAAGTTGAAAAATGCTTTAAGTGTTTTTATGTTCCGTGTAATGGTGTTAACAATCCAGTCTTAGCAGGTTGCTGGTGTTTTACAAATGACCCTGTATATTATACATTAAGTGAATATGTTGATAATAAATAAATAATCACGGACATTTCACACAACGCTATCTGATTCCAAAGTAAGCTACGAATAACCTGCTTGTGTTATGGGTATTAGACCACGGATATTAATACTTATATAATTTTTTTTAAATACATACATACTGTCATACATAATGTCGTAATAAATTTCACCATTAATGGAAAATTACTCGTTACGTGTGTACAGTGTTTGGCACTGCCACGTTATACTTAGTACTCACTTTTGGGTTTAGAATTTGCTTTCATAGTCTTACTTTTTGTTTGCTATCTGTCTTTAGTTCTATAATCTGTATTACATGCATACATAATGTCACAGACCGAAATCTGCATAATGTCTCAGCATTTTATAGAATACCTGAAACTTGCAGGCAATGCAATGTATGAAATATACGAGAGTACGGAAGGTTTGTTCGCTGCATGCGAAGGTTAGGTTAGGTTGGAACAGTGACCACTAACGCGCGAAGGCGAGCGAGCGCAGCGAGCATGCCGCGGCAGTGGCCGCCGAGCGCAATATGTCATATAAATTTAATATTTTGCATTGTGTTACAATTTTCAATTTCTCTATAGTTATTTTGCGGTATTTGCAATTTTATGCTGACCCAAGATCTATTCACATTGCCGGAGAACCAGCGGGTATTCTATGCGATCCCTGGAAATTTTGTACAATACCTAGACAAAGTGTCAACCATCATATACTTTTTAAAAACATTTCATACATTCCTTAGAATGCATAGGTTAGTATTAGAATATAATTATGAATTGTAACACATAATAATAAATAAAAGCATTTATGCCCGAAAGTCTGTCTGTCTGGACTCGCTTGTCCGTTTCCACTAGATTGTGACATTCCACACAGTCGGCTTAACGTGCCTTGCAAAGCAAAAAAACTCTCGCAAATTAAATGTTACAAAGTGGCCACCCATTCGGGCACGAGCAATAGCGGTAGTTACTTACTGCAGTGATCGTTTACAAATGACTGAGTCAGTGCCTACAAGTGGTCCTAGCTATTTAGGTAATATTAGTGGCCGTAATTTGCTTTTTGATGGCAATTTTACTTAACTTTGATGATCCATTAATGTGGGACGAATTACATTTTAAACATGCTAAATTAGAAAATTAGAAGCTACAATATAAATAAATAATGTCTATTTTGATGCCATTTTTTAGTAATTTTGAAGTTTACTGTTTGAATGCATGTTACAAAATTCGATGCTAAAAAATAATCACGATGCTGAATTATATTAACAGTGGCTAATAAAGAAACTAAATGGTGGCTATATATCTATAAATTCTGATGCTCATTAATTGTGGCTGACTTATTAATTTGGGGGCAAAGTATTTTTCGGTGGCAAATAATGCTAATAAAAAGAAGATCGTTTAATTAGCACCCGTTTTTAAGTAGAATAATATTATATTTATTTGACAGTGTAATTATTATGTTTTTAATTGACTAATAAATTATACTTAAAAAGCTCTCGACTGTCTGAATATAGCTACGAAAAAAAGGAGTTATCAATTAAACTTTCTCATTCCAGACAATGGTGGGCCTAGCATCCCTAATGCGCGAGTGCTGGCACCAAAACCCGTCGGTTCGACTCCCGGCGTTGCGCATCAAGAAGACACTCCTCAAGCTCGCTGCCAACGACAACATGATACGGCTCAACGAGGATAATGAAGTATCTGTATAATATAGTATGTATTTTGTACTAAATAATTTGATATTTGACTAAGGCCAGATTTGTCTAAAATCGGAGTAAAGGATGACTCACGCGAGACCGTGCCGAGTCCGAGCCGAGTGTCGGCCGTAGCTCGGTTACCGAGCCGGTTCCTTGTTTGAAACAAGATGACTCACGCGAGACCGTGCCGGGTCCGAGCCGTGTGTCGGCCGAAGCACGGTCACCGAGCCGTTTCTGTTGGGTATACTAAGCCAAATCGAATGCCAAATAATCGAACGTTCAAAATATCGAACGTTCAATATATCGAACGTTCAAAATATCGAAGATATATTAAAATTTATTCAATAAAATATTAGACAAATGTTAAAATAAATTAATAACTATTTACAATATGAATAAATAAAACTAAATCTAAATAGGGCCCCCGTGGCATTGTGCCCAAAAGACTGGCAGCATTCCCCCTTTGAACGGCGATGCCTATTCGTTGGGAGAAATAACTGCCAGCCCTTAGGTCACCAGTTGACTCCACAAGACGCTTCTTCAAAATTTTAAAAAAATTAATTGCCTTGGGACCCCATGGACCTAGGGTCTCGACACCGACTGGAATAAAATTGTACGACGAGCCGAGACATATTACAATATCAATGTTCCATATAATAAACGTTCGATATTTTGAACGTTCGAGTATTTGGATGTTCGATATTTTGAACGTTCGAGTATTTGGATGTTCGATTATTTGGCATTCGATTTGGCGTAGTATACCCGTTTCTGTTCGCGACTATTCGGACGAAGCTCGGCGGCACTGTATTCATGCAACGGGCCGTGTCCGAGCCGAGTCGGGACCGAGTTGTTTCCGAGCGTCGTCCGTTGCTCGGCCGTCACTCGGTTGGCACGGCAACGCTCGGAAACAACTCGGTTCCGCCTCGGCTTGGACCTGGCACGGTCTAGCGTGAGTCATCCTTAAGACTGTACTAGAGAATAATTTGTACTTATACTAAAGTGATTTTCTATTTTACCAACAACTAACAAGCACAAAGTAACTATGGTAACCATACTGAAGGAGTCTACTTCTGTATGGTTGCGATAGTTACGTTGTGCTTGTTAGTCGTACTTTCACTTTCCTTTCAAAATAAGTCAAGTTATTTTCTAGTATAGTCTTACTCCGATTTTGGTAGAATTCAGCCTTAATATGAATAATCCCAGTGTGGTTCGGTCCTACAGGTACTTTGGTAATAAGGTCCTGTCACGGTCGCCATAATTAAAGTTTAGTATCAACGGTCGCCAAAATTTCTATAAAAAATTATACCTACTTATTATTATGTAGGTAGATGTTGAAGTAAATTAGATCCAGAAATTATGCCCCTAGGGAAAAAAATAATAGCAGTAACCTAAAAAGGGCATTTTATTTATCATCACATACTCCGCCTCAATAATGCCATATTATTTGATCTGATGAATGGATCGCTTAATTCTACCCAAAGTTATTCAGCTCATACTAATCCAGCTTACGATATACCTGTCTCTTTTTAACTCTTTGTAACAGAGCGAGATAGACAGCATAAATAAATAAATATTTGTGAACATTCTCACACAACATAATCTAGTAGTAATGTCCAACAAAATTTTATTTATTGTTAATGCTGCTTCCACAGCGTGTTATTGGGTCGAACATGTAACTCGTAAACTGCAGTTTTCAACGGTACCAACGACTCTGATACGGTAATAAATAAAGGTTGAAATGCTGACGCAGCATAACGCGAATAGTTTTGTATCTCGCTCTGATTACTGATCTTTTCTATCTTCTCTTCTTCTCTATTTTATAAAAATCAATGCCACTTTTCGTTGTAATTTTATAAGTCAAGAACGGGCTCACCTATCCAAACCAAATGTTTAGGCTTTGTTCGGACTATTTAGTAGATGGTTCATGTGAAGTTTGCACAAAATCGGTCGAGCGGTTCTTCATTTATCACGCAAACGAAGTTGCGCGGGTTAACTAGTATTTCATAAATGAGAATCGTAAGTAAAAAATATGACATAAGTTGTATGGAGCTGAATAAGTGTGGGTAGTTCAATTTTGTACTATTAAAGTATGTTTGAAATATATCTGTGAAACGGGACATCCCTAAAAAAATAGGCGTGTCGCGTTTATCTTTGATAAATATAGCATATTTAAGTTTTATAGATATAATGTGTAATTTTCTTAGTAAGTTTATATTTTTAAGTCGGTAGATACTGTGTTGTTTGTGGTTTGTCGGCTTTTGTTGAAAGAAATATACTCTGTCGAGCTAGTGACAATAATAATAATATTTGAGTACCTTTCAAAAAAAAAATGCAGTTTATAATCGGCAAATTAATCGTCAGAAAAAGGTTTAAAAAGAACAAGTAATTAGCAATCAGTCATTAAAAATTTTGGATCCTGATAATTAAAATTGAATTAAAAATAATTCTAATTATTTCACACCGCGACTTCTTTCGAAGAGTAGGACTCACGTTAAGAAAACAACGCCATCTATTGAAGACGACTCGAAATATTTTTTCTAACCATCTTCACTAGATGGCGCTATTCTCAGTAAACTTAGTATAAGCCCCGCAAGTTGATATTGCGCTTGGCGGCCATCTTGGTGACCACTTGGTGACGTATGTCCGTCGAGCAGTCAGTACTAAAAAAATATTTGTACGCAGCTTCGCGAGGCCAGCGCGCGCTCGCGCTACGTCACGATGACGTCACTTAACTGTCATTATGACAAGGTTCCAGCGCATTACCAACTTTCGGGGCTTATATTGTCACTGTTCGTCAATAAAAGCTTCAAACTTTAATAGCTTTATTATGAAATACGTATAACTTGCTTGTTATTTATAACGCATATCATTTTGCTGGTGATATCCGCTTTTATATTTGTTTAAATACTAATATAGATGTTAGGTATATGGACTTACGACAATACTGCTTTAAAATAATCGTTGTAAAACAAAAATGGCAATATACAGAAGAATTTACTTCTTAAATATTACCAAATATCGATACAGTGGTAATCCAACATAATTGCAAGAAGCCCGGAGCTTCGTGAAATTTAGTTTTCATACTTATAAAGTAGTTTATGGAACTCTCCATACGAAAAAACTGGCTATCTGTGAATGGGATTCGTTCATGGAGGGGTCCGTACCAAAAAAACGGCAAATAAATTTCGTTGGTTGTTTGGACCCCTTAAATATTGTTATTTTTCTGTTTTTAGTATTGGTTGTTATAGCAGCAATAGAAAAACACAATTTGTGAAAATTTCATTTGTACCATTTTTGTAATTCGTGATTTGATGAATTAGATAATTTTGACAAAATTCATTTTTTATGTAAATAATCGAATTTCTCTCATTTCCATTACAGCTGCCACTAGTGACAGCTATAATGGAAATTGAAGAAAGAATAATATGCCTATTAAGATGAACTTTTATGCCTAAAGATACATTAGGCAGTATGGACTGAGGTCCTTTTACTACCTAATTCGTTAAAAAAAATTAAGAACTCAATTCCGAAAAAGAAGCCAAAATTCTAGCAGCTGGATTTAAAAAAAGATCTGTATCTGTCACGACTTCAATACCGTTCGAAATTTAAAATTCAAAGATGGACGCCAAAATTTAAACATACGTATTGATCCATTTCCCTTTAGAGAGTTAAAAATAAAGTGCCGAATAGTATTTGTAATTAAATATAAGGGTGTACATTTTAATGTAATATAATATAAGTAGTGTATATACATACATAGGTTTATTTATATTGTAAGATATTAGCTGTGGGTTTTGGTGTTGCCACGATATGAAGTTAAAATTATAGGCAAATAATAGGTTCGGAACATTAAGGGGCGCGTCCGCAAAATGCACAAAAAGACGATTTTGGAAATATTCAAGAACTTACTTCATGAAATGACACTAAAATGGAACCTTAAATTCTTAATAGATGAGACTACAATAACACCGTGCGCTTTTTACAAAATAATTATTTACTTGCGAAACAACCTCTGAAAATCATCTAAATTTACCTTTGTCAATTTGATTATTTCTGCTATTTCGATGATTTTTAATAACTTTGAGAGGTGTTTTTTCTAATGTAAATAATTATTTTGTAAAAAGCGCACGTTGTTAATGTAGTTTCATCTATTAAGAATTTAAGGTTCCATTTAAGTGTCATTTAAATGAAGTGAGTTCTTGAATATTTTCAAAATCCTAAGTGCATTTTTTGCGGACTAGCCCCTTAAGCACGGCATGTTTCCTGGTTATCAATATTCAAACAGATGCTATTAGTATATTTCGTATCATTATAGTCTTTCCATTTCTTTATTTTCTCGATGACAGTTCTAATTTGATAGTTTTAGTGTTGTGACCAAATAAGTAATGATATCGATCAAATATCGTAAATTAATGGAATATCGTATCATTGCCAGTACAATTTATATAGAACTAATATGGGCACAAATCATAGCACGCCGCTCGAAACAATAACCATCCCCCTTTTACGGCAAACAAGATGTTAGATTTATTAAAAAATGCATGTGCGTATGTTACTGCCGAAAACTGGGAAAAAATCTTGAGAAGAAGCCAAAACATTATAGCTGCGGATTGGGAAATAATCATGTGGCATTCGATAATGTAGATGTACAGGAACTTATAATAAATGTTGGAGAGAGCTAATCAAGTGACAGTGACGATTCGTCAGATTTTATTTAAAATAAATAAATAAAGATTACCTGTCATTATACTTATTTTGTTGCATGGTCGAGTACCTACCTACCTATACCTATACTTATTTTACAAACGCTTCGAAAATTTTAGAGAAGTTGGCATTATCAATCAAAAATTAACACGTGTAACGTCTTGTACTGAAATATAATATCTATTAGTTAATAAATTTGTACAAAAGTATCCGGCAGTAGGTAAGTAGTTTAGTTTTTTACATTTTGTAAAAAAAATCGAATCTCTTATCGTGTTACGTTTATCGATAGTTCAATCCCTATCAGTTTTTTAGAGTCAGGTATAACCTTGTACCTGCGTAAATGTCATATTTTTATAAAATAATGCATACCTAATGTAAAAAAGACGCTCGTACAAGTTTTCACAGAAACTGTCATGGACCTGTCATCGAGAAAATAAAGAAATGGAAATAGTATAGTCAAATGTTATGATGATCGTAGTTGACTAGATTCAAATTTTTTGAATAATAATAATCAACATCAAAATCCACAGCCATTGTAGCAGTAGGTTCCATAAAATTAAAAAATCAATTTTATGATCTTTTTAACGTTTAAATCTTTGTTCGGAAAGGGGCCATTCAAGTATTACGTAAGAACTAATTGTTAAAAAAAAACCTAGGTAAGTGCGAGCCGGACTCGCGTACCGAGGGCAAAGATAATATAATAGTATTACATACAGATCGGCAACTCCCTGTCGCGCCACAGCTGTCAGTAGAGTTGACGTGCGCGTTGACGGACAATTTGCTTACATTTAATTGATTACACGCACACATTCAAGCTGGAGTTTCCGCCCTGTGCCGAGGGCTCCGTTCCAAAAAACGGTGAATAGCCGGATCCACACCAGACATCCAACGCGCTCCGATCGCGCGCGGCACAAGCGCGTTACATAGGAGAATTTGATGTGGACGTGCTTCGTGCGATCCAAACTGCGCGTTCCTTGCCGCGAGCGATCCATCCGTTGTCGGTTTTTGTAACTACAGTCTAGCCATAACTGCTGTGCACTCTTCATCAACTGTCTAGGTATTTTAATAAAATATCGATATCTGTAGATTACATTTTTATGAACTTGATGCGTGTAACCTTTACGCGCGATTGAAGAAAATCTTCTTTGCCATTGACGGCATCAAATGTTATATTAATATCATTCATTCGAATTTTGATATCCAAAATTCTAATAGTTACTTCCGTCAGAAAAAATCTGAGTTGCTCCTTAGGTCGCGCCTAAAGAAGTTTTACTTCAATAATATATTTTATCTACTCTGATACTATAATACAAAGATTATAAAATTGAAATCAATACTCTTATGACAAACATTACGCACAGGCGAAAAAAAAAGTTTTATTACGATACAGGTCCTGTATGGACACCTGTATCATAATATAACTTTTTAATCATTACGATACACCTATACAACCTCCAGCTGGAAAAAGAAGTTTGAACCTCTACTTTAAAAAAAAAGTAGTGCCTCCGCAATACAGATCAGTGCTCCGCAGCCTGAAAAAAAAAAAGAAACACGCATGCGCAATCGATGTTTGCGCCTTGGCGCCAACATTTTACATTTAATTTAAACAAAGTTTGGTTTTTTTTGTAAAATAAATTAGCTTTGCGTTAAAACATGTCTTAAAGCGAGGATGGTGGTAATAAAATTGTAAACCACTAGACATTCTGGAAACTGCATCAAACATGACCATGAACCTGTTACCGGCGAAATCAAGGAGCAACTATATATCACAAAATGAAATCAGGTATGTATTATAGTATGAGAGTAGATAAAGTAGTGTATGACACTGTACATAACTTGGTCTTATAACACTCGTGTGGTACTATAAAAAAACTCGCCTACGGCTCGTTTTTTTAAAACACACTCGTGTTATAAGAACCCTTATTATGCAACAGTGTCATAAACTACTATTTTATAATTGATCGCATGTGTACTCATGCTCTATTTTTTCCCGGCTCCCACCTCGCCGCGCATACCTCAGAGAGTGCACAGCAGTTATGGCCAGATTATATAGCACACAGGTGCCTCGGTCTTTAGACGCGCTCGGTGGAGACGACAGTGAGTGGAGCGCGCGATCATAGCGTTCGAAAGTTCAACTGTTACTGTGCTATACTTAGGCGGATCAGTATGGATCGTTGGAGAATTCTGTAACATGACAGAAATTTCTCTGCCCGATGAGCCGCCGACAGAACGTTTAGATTAGATTATGAGTTGTTCACCGACAGAACCTTTCAACTACGAACGTTTCGCGAACACAGAACGATTAATTAATTAGTAAATTGACGACAGAATCGTTGACCAAATAAGAAATCGTCGACAAAACAAAAAAAACTACGAAGGCTAAGGCGGGAAGCCCGCCTTAGCCTTCTAACCTAACCTATCCGAGTCGGGGTGTTAACCATACACTTATTATGGTTGAATTAATCGTTCTGTCGTCGAAACGTCCGTAGTTGAAAGGTTCTGTCGGTGAATAACTCATAAGCGAAACGGTCTGTCGGCGGCTCATCCGGCAGAGAAACGTCTGTCGGAGGTGTATTTTAGAGCCCGTTGGAGCGTGTCGGTGCGACGCGGCGGGATCGCAAGAAAAGTTCGTCAGACGACACGATCCATGATCCATGTCTCATGCTCCCGGATCGCGGATCGCAGGAATTCGCGATCCTAAATGGATCGTCTGGTGGGGATTCGCCTATTAAATCACGTTTGTTGTATGGAAGCTCTCTTATTTTTTTCTGTTTGAATCATTTTGTTGAAGACTGCTACAGAAATACACGAATCTGTGAAAATTTCAAATGTCTTGCTAGGCTAGGATATACAGCCTGCTGACAGACAGACAGACAGACAGACTGACAGCTGAGTCTTAGTAATAGGGTCCCGTTTTTACTCTTTGGATAAGGAACCTTAACAAGCTTGCTTACGTAACACTTTTTTTTTAAATTTATTTTCAAAAGGACTTTATCGCTGAGCGATTACATCGTCCCGTAAAGATAACCAACTAAATTACGATCAATCAAAAAGTGAACTTATTACAAACTAGAACAGTTAAGTAACTATGAATCGCTTAAGCCTAACTTAACTAATTCTATTAATTCTTGGGCTTTTTGTGAGCCTGGCTCTGACAAGGCGCTGTTCACCTGACCCACAAACATCCTCGATTCGCCAACAAAACAAGTTGCCATGAAAGGTTCGTTCCTGACACACTCCATCAGGATGTGATACACATCTTCAATTACACCGCAATCGATGCAATTAGGTCAAGATATTTTTTGATTAAATATCCAAACTTTCTTGATGGAATGTGTCCGGAACGTAGCCTGAGAATACGTAACACTTAGTGGCCCAAAATAACGCAACCGTTCATATAATTTAGAAAATAATACCCGCTTAGTGCCTTATGATTTAGAATAAAAGTTAAGTTGCCATACTTTATATTATTATGAATTAAATTTATGATACTTTTGTAATATTAATGTAAAAAAATAATGACAAATAGATTATTTTCGGTTTTAGTTTAGTAACGAAATTGTGCCTTTGGTAAATGTTGGTCGAATCTCCTAAACCTACCACAGTACAACTGCGGGACGTCAAAGACTTCTATATAAACTGAGGTAGACATGCCCTACGCACCGATTTTTGAAACCTATAAACTGAGCTAATTAGCAGCGTTGCTCGCACTGTTGTGAGTCAAAACTTCGAGAGTACTCGGTTTGCAATCGGAGTCCATACGCTTTCTCTTTTTCTCTTGTTCTTTTCGTATATTGCTATTGTGGTGACAATTACGTTAATATTATTTATAAGTGAGTGTAGTCTTAGCAATGTGTGTGTTTGAGGATTGCTTTTGAAATCTCGTTTGTTAGAGTACGGCGTATCTACCTCAGTTTATATAGAAGTCTTTGCGGGACGTAGGCCTCTCAAATTCATGTATCAACCTGGTCAGACGGGTTAGTGTTCATTCTTTTCGATAATATCTTGATATTCCAATGTGGTCAGATAATATATTACTTATGTGATAAAAAAAATATTAATGGACATTTGCAGACAACGTTATCTGATCCCAAAGTAAGCTAGGAATAACCTGCTTGTGTTATGGGTATCAGACCACGGATGTCAATACATACTCATGTACTTTAAATACATACTTATCATACATAGAAACACCCAGACTCTCGAGACAAACATTTATGGATCACACAAATTTTTGTCTCCAGTGGGAATCGAACCCACTACCTCGTGATCCGCAGGCGGTATCACTACCGACCACGCCACAGAGGCAGTCAAATAATATAGAAAGATTTACTTTTAATTAAAACAAGTCATTTGATTCGTATGCTTCCCGTGTAGGCTTGAGATAATTTTGATGTTAAGTATATTAAATTTATATCATTCGATTTTTATAAATTCATGGCTGGTCACCCATGTTATAGTTTTTTACATTACTACGGGTGCACTATAAGTTGAGGCATGCTAGGAAACAAAATGTTCTCGAGAGTGACTCAACTTATCGCGCACGAGTAGTATACTTTCTAAATTATGCTTCGCACAGGTACATCTTCAAATCCCAATATTGCAGAAAAAAATTGATTAGACCAACATTTACTTGCAATAAACGCTTTATAATGATATTTGTATTAATCTCGTAATATTTTAACGTTATTAAGGGGCTAGTCCGCAGAAAATGCACTTAGGATTTTGGAAATATTCAAGAACTCACTTCATTAAACGACACTAAAATGGAACCTTAAAATCTTAATAGATGAAACTACAATAACACCGTGCGCTTTTTACAAAATTATTATTTACTTGCGAAAAATTTTTGTGTCATTTCATGAAGTAAGTTCTTGAATATTTCCAAAATCCTAAATGTCTTTTTGTGCATTTTGCGGGCGCGCCCCATATTAAAGCCTCACTCGTTGATACCACACCATATTCTGTAAATTTTAATGACAAAATATAGTTTATAAGTTTTACAGACGTAAGGTCAATTGATAAACCCACAATGTGAAAGGCAAGCTTAAGAGTCCATATGACGCCAAATAGACTATTACTTTGATCTAGATCTCAGGACTCGTGAGGTCTACTGAATTAACATTTGAACACAGACAACTTCAGTTCATGAACTAAAAACGCTCTAGGCTCGAAACACGATTACTGATAAAATCCTCGATAGATTTTTGTGTTGAACATACCTCAATTTTGTGAAATTTTAAGCTAGATCTCGTATGTTATAAGTTGTTTTTATAATATAAAATATTTCAAAGAAAGACAATTGTAAAATCTTCATTTGCACTAAAGCATTTTTTTCATATTGGTTATAGTTTTTCTATGATTAATTTATTTTGTTAAAAGCGCACAAAACCCGATCGCATCTCTCTCTTGCACGGTAAAATGTATATCTGCTATCTGCTTTTAACAATTTGGCGTCTGGCAGGCTCCTAAATCCTTACTTACCTACTAATAAATGAATACGAAAGTGACTGTCTGTCTGTTAATGACCACTGAACACGGAAGTCTAATGATTTTTTTGCAGAGTTAGAATAGAACTTGGGAAAGCACACAACAAGGTAAATTTTATCAATGGGCCTGTCGTCTGGTAGTTTAATTGTTATAAAAAATCTAACATTGCATTTAAGTTGATTAGTTGAACAGTATAATACTCTTAAAAAGACAATAAATATCTGTGTGTTATTTGGGTCGCGACCATCTTGGAAAATATCACAGTGGCTCACAGTTTTGTATAATTATTATTGTAATGCAGTAATGGTTTCAGTGTTTTTGTCTATTATTCTTCTGTCTTTCTATGATTTTCACGGTTTGAACGAGTTAATTTGAAGTTTTAACACATACCAAACATGCTATCTATTATGGGCGATCCACCTTCACACGAGAATTTCGCGAGAACCAGAGAAACGTGAATGTTTATATGGATAACAAGTTGTGAATACGATACTTCTCAATCCGGATCATCGACATTCACACGAGAATCTCGCAGAAAACTTCTCGATAGAAGTTCTCGGCGAGATTCTCGTGTGAATGTGGACCTATCATAATTTACTGCTTAATCAAGTACTATGTAACTTTCAGTGTGTGAAGACTATAATATACTTATGTAACAAGCTCCAAGAAGTGGGAAAACGCCGGAACACTTTGGCAAGTCCGCGGTGGTAGCAAAGATAATATAATAGTATTACATACAGATCGGCAACTCCCTGCCTCCCACCTGAGTAAGCTTCCCCATCCCCGCGCCAAAGTTGATGTGTCTTTTGCCGTGTTGGTACTTGAGAGAGTGTCACTGCGTTGCATTACTGCTCGTTCGCTCTAACTTTGCCGCTCGGCTCCATACTAAAGTTGAATTTTTAATTAGACGAAGCAAATTGACAGCAACTAATGTCACTTATTCATACAATGTTGCGTATTTTCTATGACGAAGTGACATTAGCTACTGTCAATTTACTTCGTCTAATTAACAATTTGGGTATACGCCTCTACGCCAGCGGCAAAGTTAGAGCGAACGGGGTACGTATTACTACCTACGTACTTTGTGCTATTGCTTTGGTTTAATTTGTGCTTAGCAGAGGGTAGATTTGAAAAAAAAAAAGTACCTACATACATGAGATTGCGTTCTGTTCCTTATTATTTTGTTGACATACCTATAATAAATAATAAAATTTTTATTTATTTTCTTCCACAAAGGTACACAGTACACAGATAACATATTTAAAACGTATAGCTATTTTTCGTTAAAATCCTTTGTGGGAGACTGGTATCTGCACTAGGAAAATCCTGTCACGCAGATTACCAGGCCCCCTACAGATGAGTATAATATATAAATACAATAGCGCAGACATAACAGTGTACTTGTATATTAAAAATTATTATGGTAATAAGTGACACTATATAAAACTAAAAATTAAATTCATAAAACAGTACCAAACTAAAAATTAAAATCAAACAAAATCAAATTTATACATGGATATAAAAATCAAAATCGAGACTAAAGTTTAAAACCAGAACTACACAATGTTACAACAATATTAATTAAAACAATGATGAGAATGTTGTCAGAGTACATCAAAATCAAAACAAATAGTCCCTAGTATACTCACACACACATTCAAGCATTCACATTACGTGTATATCAGTGTGAGTGAAAACGAACATTTTGTATGGAGTTTCCGCCCTGTGGAGGAATATAAGTATTTAGTTAGTTACAGACTTTTTAATACAAAGCACTAATTTCCACACTGACAACCGGTTGTATTCACACTATGAAAGTTAGCATAAAGATTGGAATAATATTGTTCCCGCTTGATTGTAAGCAGCGATATAAAGACTCCATTACTGCACTACACAAAACCAATAGTTGTAAACAGTGCAACCATTCGTACGACTGTAACATTATTGTGTTCAAGCTAAGTTAATGTAAATATTAATCGCTCTAGATGTAGATACGGTAAGACGCGGCGGTTACGAATGTCAAATAAATATTTGTCTATAAATTTTTGTAGTTTCATTTTTATTTATTGAGAGGTTCTTAAAATAGTCCATTGAAATGTTACAATTTAAGGACTGAATATTGCATTTCTTAGAGGACGCAATTTTATTTTTGGCACATGTGTGGAGGGAGGGGGGGGGGTTCAATAGAAGCTTAACCTCAAGTTTGTGGGGTCGCCACCCTTGTCCCCCGGCTGCAATCTTAAAAAGGGGTAAAAACATATTTGTAGGCAAAACAATATGCTACAAATTATGCCTCCGCAATTTGTTTGTAAGACTCATAGTTTCCGAGATATTGCGAAAAAAGTGTTTTTTCCCCCTCTTTTCAAGTTGGCGGCCGGGGGACAACGGTGGCGACCCCACAAACTTGAGGTTAAGCTTCTATTGACCCCCCACACAAGTCCCAAAAATAAAATTGCGTCCTCTAATAAATGCAAAGCTCATGTAACATTTCAATGGACTAAAAAAGTTCTAAGGTTTTCGCAGAGAGCAAAGACAATATAACCTAGACAGCGCTATAACGGGGTTACGCATCGACCTCGAAAAATCTTTAAATGCAGTTTTTCTTACTTTTGAAAATAAAGGAATGTTTCCTTTTAGCAAAACTTGCCATTATCAATATTAAAAGTACTTTACCCCCAACTACCGTCTTTAAATTCCACCCTGTATATAAAGGCGGCGGCAGACACTGCCCGGTCCCATCTAGTGGGGGAGATGTCTCGCCAGCATTCCGCTAAAAATCAAGAGTTTTGGGGTCAGTTGTAAGTGCTGAGTGAACTTCCACCGACTATCGAGGCTCGTCCTCCTAGGCGTTGTGTTAGGCCTTTTAGACAAAACAATAAATACCTTTTTGCAAGGAATCATTCCTACCCAGGTAGGTAGTGTTAGGTAGGTAGGTTCTTTTAGTTACCCAGGTAGATAGGAATGGTACCTAACACAACAGTATTTGATGAAACAAAAGAAGATTAGGAACCTTCTTTTATTTCATTCAAGAGAATTACCTTTTTTTTTACGTGAGGGAAAATCCTCATGGATGTTATGCCGGACTCCTACCGACTAAAAAACCTCACGTAACGCCCAACAGCCTACGGTTGTGACCTGTGTTACCCCGACTAATATAATCAAGGATCACGAAGAAATTTTGAGATAAGGTCGGGGTGTGCGCATTTGTTAGGGCCGATGTTTTCTGGCGCCGTCTGAACTGCGTGCAGAATCCTTCCTTTTCTGTCATTTGGATCTACATGGATCATGGCGCCACCAGCCAGGATTACGTGTGCGTCTATTGTTATCATGCCGTACCCACACTAGAGAAGCTGCAAAAACGAGACTGTTTAGCACCTCAGTAAGAGGGCAGATGACGCCCAGATGCGGTTTCTGAACGCTGAGCAGGGCTTCCTAAACTTTTAAGAAGCGCTCGTGGCCCCGCGGAAGAAGCGCTCGTGGCCCCGCGGACTCAGTGTTCTGTAAACAATCACTGCAGTAAGCAACTTTCACTATGGCCGGTCCATGGATGGGTGACCATCCATGTGATCACTTTGTGACATTTATTTGAGCGTTTCCGTGCTTCGGAAGGCCGGCTTTAAGCCGTTGGTCCCGGTTGCCAGTAAAATGGCAGTCGTTAACCTAAGTTGAAGGCTTTATTTCAACAGCAGGCAGTCACAACCTGCACCTGTCCATTTAAATACGGCTCACCACCTATTACGTGGGACAAATTATACAAAGGTGAAATGTGGGCATATAATATGCCTCTGCCTACCCCTTCGGGGATAAAGGCGTGACCATATGTATGTATGTATGAGCTGGTGTTACTGGGGGACTTAAAAGGCTACTACACGGAGAGGCTGGGGTCCCTCAAGAAAGATCATGTGGGACTAGCCGCCCACGCATCCGCTCTCTTCCAAGGTCTGACCCAGGTGAGGAACCACGCGAATACCGAGCAGGTCAGATCATGCACCCGCTGCTGGAGCGGGACATAGTGCTGACGAGTTTTCCAGCTTAAAAGTAATGTGTCGTGCGTTGGGTGCTCCTCTGGGTACTAACGAGACTAACGACTACAGTATGATGCAGGCTCGCATGCAGTTGACATCCTGCACGTGCAGTAGAGTTGACCGGGAGATTATGGCACTATTCGAGAACAGACAGATCCTTGTGATTACCTTGCAGCCGTCCCGTGATGTCAGGTCTGCTTCGCAGATAGAGTTTTGTCGGATAGCTCATCTGCGGTTGTTTGCGAGTACAACCCACTTTTGGAGGTTAATATTTACCCAGGCAACATGTAGCGAAAAACTATTACAGAATAATTTTGATTGTTTCCCAATATGGCAACCTCAGTTGGGGAAATCCCCTTTAACTTAGGTACCAGCATGTTCAGCTTTTTACTGAAATTGAAACCTTAACTCAATTTAAGGAAACATGAATATTGTCTCTCTTGCCGTACCCAAAAATCATTGTTATACGCATCTAGTGCTAATACTCACTTACCTTGTGGAGCCTGTATTTACTTGTGAAAATCCTTCACGGATGCTGTGCAGTGCTCTTACCGACTAAAGCCTTGCGGTGCCCTACGACACAGCCTACGACCTGCCTACAGGCAGCATCCAGACGCCCATTATTCCATGTATTCCCAATACCAGTCCATGTGTGTGTACGAGTACCGTGCTAGCAGGTCAGGTGAATGAGATTCAGTGGACCTTTATATCATAGTAGCTCTGTTGGTATAAACAGAAACTGATACTCCCTAAGTATCGTTGAATTATCTCATACATACATACATATGGTCACGCCTTTATCCCCGAAGGGGCAGGCAGAGGCATATTTTAATGAAAATGAAAATATCTTTATTCATTTAGGTTACAAAGTAACACTTATGAACGTCAAAATGTTTGCTTCTACATTTACATTTACTGCCAGATTCGCAATGCAATAGGTAGAGCCTGTGAGGAAGAACCTGGCAAGAAAACTCACGGCCACTCTTTTCAAATAGTCTTAGTACATTCGTTTGTCATGCAATAAAGATTAACAATTTTGTCTACACAAGCGACATTTACAAACGCGCCTAATAAAGTGAGGAGCAAGCAACTCATGTCCATGTCTCTGTATCATTAAAATAGTCATCAATAGTATAGTATGCCCTTTTTAAAAGATGTGTCTTGATTTCCCTTTTGAATCTATATAAAGGAAGGTTCATAATATTTAAAGGGATTTTATTGAATAGGCGTACACCAAGTCCTTCGAATGAGTCGTGTACCTTATGTAATCGAAAAACCTTTCCAATCAATATATGCTTATTTCTAGTATTTATTGAATGTACGTCACTGTTCTTAAGATACAGATGTATGTTCTTTTTAACAGACATGATGTTCGCAAATATGTATTGCGATGCAACCGTTAAAATTCCTATTTCTTTAAATTTCTCTTTAAGCGATTCTCGAGCATTTAATTTATATATTGCATGTATAGCTCTTTTCTGAAGTACAAAAATTATTTGTATATCTGCTGCCTTGCCCCACAGCAAAATGCCGTAAGACATGACGCTATGAAAATAACTAAAATAAACCAGCCTGGCTGTTTAGACATCAGTGAGCTGTCTGATCTTGGTAACGGCAAAAGCCGCCGAACTGAGTTTTGCTGCTAGACACGATATTTGGGCAGTCCACTGTAATTTACTATCTAAAGTGATCCCCAAGAATACGGTTGATTCTACAAGATGAAGGGTGTCACTGTTCAATGTTATATTTGTTTCATAATTTTTGACATTGGGCATGGTAAATCTAATACATTTTGTCTTTTTAGCGTTCAATAGCAAATTATTGGTTGTGAACCAATCTACAACTTGGGCTAGTGCACTATTTACGTTGTCAAAAGTACTTGGATTGCGATCAACTTTAAAAATAAGTGATGTATCATCAGCAAATAGAACAACATCGCACAAGTTCTGTACATAGAAAGGTAAATCGATGATGTAAATTAAAAATAAAAAAGGTCCCAGAATTGATCCTTGCGGCACACCCATAGCTACAGAAGCTCCAGAGGACCGACTTCCATTAATGTCAACATATTGCATTTGATCTCCCATATATATGCCCACATTTCACCTTTGTATAATTTTGTCCCACGTAATAGGAGGTGAGCCGTATTGCCGTGTTTAAATGGACAGGCGCAGGTTGTGACTGCCTGCTGTTGAAATAAAGCCTTCAACTTAGCTTAACGACTGCCATTTTACTGGCAACCGGGACCAACGGCTTAAAGCCGGCCTTCCGAAGCACGGAAACGCTCAAATAAATGTCACAAAGTGATCACATGGATGGTCACCCATCCATTGACCGGCCATAGTGAAAGTTGCTTACTGCAGTGATCGTTTACAGAACACCGAGTCCGCGGGGCCACGAGCGCTTCGTTGAATTATCTCAGCGTATTTATATAGAAGTCCTAGTTCTAAATCTTCTTCTTCGTGTCAATGGCGACAAAAAAGCTAGATATGCCCAGCCCAAAACTCAGCAAAATTGACTGCGCGGTCTGTAGCCTGATTCAGATCCGCAATTGTGCAGGTGTAGGGGCACAGCGAACATGACAGTACGTGGTCTATCGACTGCAGAAGTGCACCACAGTCACAGCTCCCACCAGGTAGCCCCATCTTACCCGGTTCGCTCTACAGCAGCCGACCTGGGACCTCAACCTATTTAGGGACTTCCAGGTGGCCGATTTAAGTTCATGCCCGGGTGGTAGGCTCACAGCAGGCTGGATGTTGTCTGGAGGGGGTGCATTTTCCGTGATTCACCTCTGGTTCCGAACACTTTCGGGTTGACCCTCCACGGCAATGGTACATCGGAGGAAGCTTCTGCTTTTAAGGCGGGAGCTTAGTATAACGTGTTGGAAGAGTGAGTGCCGCGCATAGGTCTCCTGATTTCCCTTATCAATCTCATGCAACCTGTCGCCTTACGCTAGGTGCAGCGATACCGGCAAGTGGATATACCTACTCTGTTTAGGGGAGCAGGCTTAAGGCAGCCCGTTATGATGCGACATGATTGTGTCATTTAGGGCAGTATCACCCTACCTCCTTCGCATGCGTAGAGCGGTGCCACACTGGACACGCAAACTCACCCGCTGAAAAGGAGAGAGCGAGGCCGGTTGTTCTGACAACATGTGGGCCTGCTCCCCAGAACGTGGATATTAGTTCTAAATAAAAAATGGTGATTTGTTTAAAACATTTATTATAAATTAATATAATAAAAAGCATACAAGACAATAACTAAAGCTAAGAAATGCACGAATTGGTACGTTTCTCATAAAGTTATAAACTTATTCATTAAACAGATTTATTCGATAATACTATCAATTCAATAAAATTCAGAATTCATGTGCACCGGAATCGTCAATTCGTCATTGTTGACGGCTCTGTGCAAGAACGGCGAAGTTCGATTAAATAAATAATATATTCGTCGGTCACGTTGCTTCGGACGCTTTGGTAATAAATGCACGCGACTTTAGCCTCTAACATCACATCACATCGAAATAGTATAAAAATGTATAAAAAGTGGTCCAGCGAGGATAAGTTTAGGGGCCCAACATATATAATACATAATTGCACTTAACATCTACCTATCCGTGACACGAATATGTAAACGTTTTCAAAGACTTTTATGATCAACACAATAAATAGCAAAAACGTCACAGTCTCCATGCCACAGCAGGGCGCACAATATATTATTATCCTAGAGAGAGTTAGCAGCGGGAGCGGAGGCCGGGTTCAGTCGTGGTGCTCGTCCGCCTGCAGCTCCTCCAGGTCCTCCTGGTCGAACTCCGTGTCGTCCTCGGCCGTGGCCTCCTGGTACTGCTGGTACTCCGACACCAGGTCGTTGACGTTGCTCTCCGCCTCGTTGAACTCCATCTCGTCCATGCCCTCGCCCGTGTACCAATGCAAGAACGCCTTGCGCCTGAACATAGCCGTGAACTGCTCCGATATTCTCTTGAACAACTCCTGAATTGCCGTCGTGTTGCCAATAAACGTCGAGGACATCTTAAGACCCTTGGGAGGAATGTCGCACACGGCGGTCTTGACGTTGTTAGGGATCCATTCGACGAAGAAGCTGCTGTTCTTGTTTTGGATCGACAGCATCTGCTCGTCGACCTCCTTCATGGACATGCGTCCGCGGAAGATGGCGGCGACGGTGAGGTAGCGTCCGTGGCGCGGGTCGCAGGCCGCCATCATGTTCTTGGCGTCGAACATCTGCTGCGTCAGCTCGGGAACGGTGAGCGCGCGGTACTGCTGCGAGCCGCGGGACGTGAGCGGCGCGAAGCCGGGCATGAAGAAGTGCAGGCGCGGGAACGGCACCATGTTGACGGCCAGCTTGCGCAGGTCCGCGTTCAGCTGGCCGGGGAAGCGCAGGCACGTCGTCACGCCCGACATCGTCAGTGACACCAGGTGGTTGAGGTCGCCGTATGTTGGGTTGGGAACTTTGAGGGTCCTATAGCAGATGTCGTAGAGGGCTTCGTTGTCTATGCAGTAAGTTTCGTCTGTGTTTTCGACTAGTTGATGAATAGATAGCACTGCGTTGTAAGGTTCCACCACTGTGTCTGATACTTTGGGCGATGGGACTACGGAGTACGTGTTCATGATTCTGTCGGGGTATTCCTCTCTGATTTTGGAGATGAGGAGCGTGCCCATGCCGGAGCCGGTGCCTCCGCCGAGCGAGTGTGTGAGTTGGAAGCCCTGCAGACAGTCGCAGTTCTCACACTCCTTGCGGACTACGTCTAACACCGCGTCGACGAGTTCTGCGCCTTCGGTGTAGTGTCCTTTGGCCCAGTTGTTGCCGGCGCCGGACTGTCCGAACACGAAGTTGTCCGGCCGGAAGAGCTGGCCGTAGGCGCCGGAGCGCACGGCGTCCATGGTGCCGGGCTCGAGGTCGAGGAGTATGGCGCGGGGTACGTACTTGCCCCCGTTCTCCGCCGTCGCAACTGGAAACAAAGAAGACGCACGTAAGTATATTATAGTTGGGAAGACATCTTAGTTTCAGCAGTAGGTGTACTACATCTAGGTACGTTTAAAGAAGCTGGATGGCTGACTCAAATCAACAAGCAGCCGAAATAACTGTAAATAAGAACACAAAGTGTGGACAGTAAAAGTAGTTTTCTTCAGTGACGTAGAGCACCACTTTCGTGGGTTGTAACGGTAGTTCGAAGTAAGTATGACACGGGTGGATCCAAGGGGCACAGCTAGTGTTGGATAAATACTGTGGAACTACATGCTACATGATCATTTTTGACCACATTGCTATGCTAAGATAGTTATTATATCTTAATTTAAGTAATTATATGACATTCTCATCAGTAAAATAATAATTATCTTTGCATTTTTAATTTGTAAAATCTACTTTTTATTAATGGCCATGTCAATAAAATCGCCTAAAATACTCATCTAACTAGTGCTGCTAAAACGTATCATAGACAATAAAATTCCATTCGGTCACAGTCGATGGCGCCTGCGGCCAACGACCCGCGGTTATCGTGCCGCCAACTTGAACTTCAGTTTTATTTCGACAATTCTTTGTTATCTTATTTCTTGACAGAGAATAAGATATTTTACGTTATTTGCTTTAGTATGTAAATTTATAGATGTATTTTTACGCCTAAGATCAATCACAATTTTCATCTATACTGGCGAAGTCTACGGAGCCGGCAATGTTCGTATATACGAACATTGCCGGCTCCGTAGACTTCGTCAACCTTCATGTGGCTGTTTTGCATATTCAATTTTGGAAATGACTTTCATTTGATTTCACAAGATAAGCTCCAGTCAAATCCAGTCAATCTTCAGTCAAAAAAGGGTAAAATATTTGTAGATATATGTATAATGCATATCTATTATTTTGCATGGCATTCAAGTTAGGTACCTATTCAAAATCCGTCTTCGTAGGGATGCTCGGATATTGCGACACCTTTTCAACATACAACACAGACCCTTATAATATATGTTTTTAATGCTTCTAAGGGTAGGTAAATGAGATGGTAAGAATAGAATGTTTTTCCGAAAATCTCATACTTTTCACTATTTGCTCGGAATGCAGTTAATGTATTTATGGAAGTGTAACAACTGTCCTGGCTGTTAGAATTTAGGTTCGGATTACGGCACATATAGGTTTCCTAGGTATTGTGCCTGGTGACAACAATTATAAGGCCTGCACTATCACATGAAATCAAACAAAACTATTGTCAAATCGTAGATATGTAATAATGCACAATCTACCCACAGTCAGTTAGCCAGTCAGTCAGTCTAAATTCGGAACTTCGATAGCGCCAATTGGTTGTCAGATGACATTCACTTCATCACGTCCTTCCAAACCTAACCCAATATAATCTTACTAATATTATAAATGCGAAAGTTTGTGAGTGTGAATATTTGTTACTCTTTCACGCTCGAACGACTGAACGGATCTAGCTGAAATTTGGTACAGGTATAGAAAATTGTCTGGAATATTACATAGGCTACTTTTTATCCCGGGATTAAGTTCCTACAGGAAGTAGGAACGGGAACAAATTTTACGAAGGCGAAGGTGCGGGCATCACTAGTGGATAATATATTGAAGTTCAGTTTGTAACGAATAGGCTCCGGAACTACTGGACCGATTTGAAAAATTCTTTCACTGTTGGCAAGCTACACTCTTTGCGGTGAACATAGGCTATATTTTATTCCCGTATTCCCACGGGAACGGGAACTACCCGGGTGAAACCGCGTGACGTCCGCTAGCCTTACTTATCCCTACTAATATTATAAATGCGAAAGTAACTCTGTCTGTCTGTCTGTCTGTCTATCTGTCTGTCTGTCTGTCTGTCTGTCTGTTACGCTTTCACGCCTAAACGACTGGACCGATTGAGATGAAATTTGGTACAGGCATAGTTCGAGGCCCTGGGAAGGACATAGGCTACTTTTTAACCGACTGTGCAAAAGGAGGGTTATGATTTTACGATATAACGACTTTTACGCGATAACGACTTCTACGCGGTCGAAGCCGCGGGGAACAGCTAGTAATATTATAAATGCGGAAGTTTGTGAGTGTGGATATTTGTTACTCTTTCACGCTCGAACGACTGAACGGATCTAGCTGAAATTTGGTACAGGGATAGAAAATAGTCTGGAATAACACATAGGCTACTTTTTATCCCGGGAATAAGTTCCTACGGGAAGCGGGAACGGGAACAAATTTTACGCGGGCGTGTATAGTGGATAATATATTGAAGTTCAGCTGCATCGCACATAGACTTCCAGTCGACTCTGGATTGTAAAGGCTCGGAGAATGTATTTAGATTTGTAATAGCTTTAGTATGCCCTGAATATTCTCTTACTCGACTTTCCCGAATCAGGTCGAAATCACTTCCTAACATACATACATCTAAACTGGGTAAGTAGGTAGTCGTACAAATGGACAGTCTTTATGCATTTATGTGTAATAACTATAACAGTACATACACTGTTAGCCGCTAGAGAGCTCGGCCAACCGCAAACACTCAGTAGCACATGGTAGCACCGAGCAACGGGTAGCAGCATCAATATGACGAGGATTATAAAAAAAATTGATTGCGTGTCAAAGAAAAAAGAATAATCATCATAATATACAATCACGCCTAACACTCGAGACAGGAAAGTGTGAATTACGCATCCACTCTTGGTAGGTAGCTAATTTTCTTGGTCCCAAGAAATTGTGGGCAAATCTTCGATCAATGTTGATCACAGGGGCAAATCTATTAATCTATAGGCCATCTTTTCCAACAGCCATTCCAAATTACACATCCACAATCTCATCAGTTTGAGCATTAACCAAGATTATTGGATTGTAAAGAGATTATAGGTAGATATGCCTGATTATAAAAGTTTTTAGTTTTAAGATTGTAAGGGAACAAAAAGCTGTAGAAAATCTTCCAAACAAAACAGCGTTTTCTAAAAGAAGTTTAAAAGTTAACTGACAGAATAATATTGTGATCTATTAATGAACGAGATTTTTTACGATCGGTCATTTAAATGCACACGAGCTGTTGAAAGCTAGACATTGAATAAGGATAAAAGCATAGATTAACACTGTTTTAGACGTAAGGTTCGTTGAACTAGCCTTATTAAGTCAATCATAGGCACGGCAGGTTTAATTGCACTAAATCATTTGTAATTTCTGGGAATGTAGCTTCAATGGCATTTGACAGCATACTCTTCGTATAATTATAGTTATTCAAAGGCACTTTATGCTTTACAGATTAGAGACTTACTTCCTATCAATGTTTGAAAAGATTTCGTGGACAAACTGGTAAGTACCACGGCGTACTTACATAATTAAGTATGTATGTATGACTAAATGAACATAAAAAGCCAGGTCATAGTACCCTTAACCACTGAGCCTGTATGAAAACACATAAGAAAGTAGAAGAAGCAAAAGTTGTATGCCAGGATCGTAGCAAGTGGAAAACAATAGTATCTGCATGTACTTTAGAAGGAATTAAAATTATATAAATTCACATTACATTCCTATTAGGTATAATAAAAATAACTAAGTATAATTTCTCCTCAGAGAAGACGCTGTTTGTAATGATTTTACGCTTATTAAAAAAATAAATCTGTCATTTTAAAATTTTCACTTGACGTTGTAGGTACTTTCTATTCCATTATTTTTAATTGAGTGAATGGAATAATCAGACATTTTTAATCTGTGGCAACCGACTAGTGATGTAGATAACAATTTACTAATTAAGATTGTAGATAGTCGATTTCTTACTCGAATTAGATTGATGCATAATTGTAGCTGAGAATCGATATCGTGAATATCGTGGTTTAGAACTTTAGCGCCGACAATAAAAATTTTAAAAGATAATGAATAGTAGGAATTTGTATAGTAATTTGATGCAACGTTGTTGAATAGTTGATGATACTTCTGCTTCATCTTTAGCGTCTTGTCGTTTGCCAACTTTACTTGAATTGTTATTTTAGGGTTTGTTTTATTTGCCTTATTGCGGGGATTCTTAAAATCTAGACGAAAGCCGGGCAAAGGGAAAATGCTTTTGTTGGGAGTGTCTGAATTTTCAAGCCCTCCAGCGGCAGGGCGTCAAGCAGAAGGTGCACCAACTAGGTCCCAGTACCCGTCACAGTGTATTATGAATTTTACAGAGCTTCTTGGTAACTTCCAAGGGTTAAGTTGACCCTATAATATTAAGATATCTTTTACACAAATGCTACTAACCAGAGGCCTCATTGTAATATACAGAGATGCGTTCGAGTTGTAGGTCGCTAGTGCCGCGGTACACGCCTGTGGGGTCGATGCCGTGCTCTTCAGATATGATCTCCCAGAACTGTGGACAATTTACAGGAAATATTTATTAAATAGGTAGATGTAATAAACAAGTAAATAAAAACATTGGCGTCAATCTGCAAAAAGGGGGTGAAAAATCGGACGATTTCTGCAACATAAAGGGCCGTATTTATTATTTGTTGCGTTAACTTAGAAGTTTCATTGGTCCCCAGATTCAAAGGACTATAGATTTGAGAACTTAGGCAAGTTGTTTTAATTTCGACTTGAAGCCTCTGTAATCTCGTCAGATGACGGAAAACAAAGTGATCATATAAAAATTATGTTTGTCTTACTATCTATTTCTGCGTTATGAGGACATTTTGATAAACACGTTCAGAAATATATATGTAAAGCACAGTGAACGTTTAAGTAAAAAGATTACCTATGTCCTTATTTCAAAGTTACCGAGCATTCTTATTTCAACAATTCATCGCAATTCCCCTATCCCTACTGGATTGACTGTGAATGGATTATTTGGACAAAGGACAATCTCCGATGTCGGTCCCGGCTCGTCTCGACTCTTTGATATATTTAGCAGATGTGTCATCATACATAAACGAACAAAATCATGTCGAAACATGTCTGAGTGTTATATTTTTGCACCGAAATACGGTTACTTTGATAAACCTTGACTCCGTGTGGGTGCGATGTGCAAACCCCCGGAGATCAACATACCATACTTGCGTGATTTGTTTGTGTTTGTGTCAGAGCTTGGGTGTTGTTATTTACATGATAGATTTCTAAATAATAAATCATCTTATATGTACCTACATATGTTTATTAATTGTCTAGAATTCTAGATAGACCACATAACACTAGTTATAAGGTTAATATGGACTAGATGGTTTGTGCGAAAAATTCCCAGAAAATATTTTCATATTTTACATATCCATCAATTAGGTTTATAAAACAACTTTAGTCGTTACTCATTAAAAAAGATTACAATGTCAGAGGGCAAAACTGTTGATCATATTTATCTATGAGTTCCTATCTATTCGACAGTTAGGTAAATGACCTATGAAAGTTTACGCTAAGTCGTTGATTTTCTCACCTAGATACGCTTCATATTTTATTAAACAATAGTCTACTAAGTAATCTGTATTCCGCTAATACTTAAATAGGTACTTATGTAAACTTGACTAGCAGAGAAAGTCTTTAGCATTAATTCTGCCAATTTACTTCTTAAATAAGTACTTTAATTAATTTAAATTACTATGGATACACAGACATAGTCAGGCAATTTCTCCTGAAAGGGTAGGCAGTGGCATAATATATGCTCAAATTTCACCAGTTAAATTACAGTACCATGTACCTACCATTTTTCTCACTTACTTAATTCAGTAAGTAAGTATTAAATTATAAAGTGTTGAAGTGGACAGCCGCAGGTTGCGGCTGCTGTGGACTTTTTTTAAATCGTCCAGAAATAAAATGAATTAATTTTACTGTACGTATAACACGTTGTGGTATTGGTACCTTGCTACCAAAGTGCATTGAGCATGGTTCACCCCTATGCACCAATTGTGTTCAATCTAAGGCTATTGAAAGACGATTGTATTGTCCCAGATTCGATCCTGGATTGAATTTAGCAGATTGAACCTCTCACGTTACGTGTGAGACACGTAACGTACACGAACGTAGGTGCTACTCCAAAAGTAGTCTTATTTTCTTACTCATTGAGTACTTTTCTTGCTAAGTTTGTATAAGAGAATGAAAATTTCGTTATTCTCTGATAAGAATATTATAAACACGAAAGTTTGTGACTATAAGCAGTGAAGGATACATTTATTAGGTACATTTTCACGTTGAAACGGCTGAACGGACCTGGCTGAAGTTTTGTACGGGGATAGATTATGGTCTGAGCTCAGGAAGAACATAATAGGCTTCCTTAGAATTAATTCCCATAGGAAGTGGAAACGGGATTTCTAGAGAAACTGCCTACACCCTATATACGTAATTCTTAATAGAGCTGAGAAGTTCAGCAAATGACCGAATACAGAGCCTGTACTATGCACACACATTCCACATAGTTTATATTATATCTTTAAAATCCATAATGTACTTAAGCTCTAATCTAACCTCAATCTAATCCATCATTATACTCAAAGTACACAATATTCAAGAACGGGGTTAAACCAATCTATCGATTCAGAAATTACTATTGCGTGTACACATGCCCTTATTTCCTAATAGGCCTCTAACAAACTGACCTGGTGCCTGAATAAATAATAGATAATTTAAGTTACGGTGGGGTGTTTATTCACCAAACTAAACTACAAAAAAACTTTGTTTAGTTTACCCTGGTTATAGGTTAGGGTGACGAATGAACAATTCAAGCAATTAAATACTTTTTAAGTTTTGAACTGCGTGATGAAAAGAATAAATATAGAGAGTCATCTTTTTACGCAGCGCCACCTAGTCCAAATTAAGCTAATTTAGCTAGTGCTTTGGTAGCCATACAACATAACATTTTATACAGACTCTATGTAATAAAAATATCGTAACAAAATAATTGCTGATCATAACATAAGTAATGGAATCATGCGTTACATGGCGGAAATCCGTCCTAGAACGATAATAAGTCCTCTCCCTCCCCTCTTTTATTATTGCTATCTCTCTCTATCTACCTTCACGCCAAATCCCTTGCGGGGTAGGCAGAAAGAACCGAGCGCCACTCGGCACGGTCCATACACACCTCACTTGCTTCTTCAACTTTCATTTTTCTTTTCATGCATGCACGTCGGTTCCTACGGCTCTTGACACCACCTTCAACTAACACACGATTAATTTGGTCGTGGTAGGTGTGTCGTGGCCTTCCCCGACTCCTACGTCCATCCACTTTCGCGTTGTATATCTGTTTTGTCATTCTTTCATCACCCATTCGCTCCACATGCCCGAACCATCGTCTAGCATTTTATTATTGCTGATTATACGAATCACCTATTTCTTTCTGACTCGGAATTCCATCACAAGACTTCAACAGCACGGTAGTCGTCAAGTGGTAGGCCATAGGTTCAGCATGGTTGTCGAATTGTAGGTGGTGATCTTGGTAGCGTATCGATAGTGTTCGCTAACTTACGTCACTTAGGCAATAAGAAAAAGAATAGGAAAAGAAATACCGGTTCTTCTTTAATCCTCATGGATGCTATACCGGTCTCCTACCTAATAAAACCACACGGTGCCCTATAACTGCCTACGGCAAGAAATCTCGGGTAAACCCGGAAGGATAAAAATGTCAGGTTAGGTCTTCTTTTACCCTTTCCTAAACGTTTATCGGCAAAAGATGGTTGAATTATACGTATTGGTAAATACCTCGTTTGAATATTAATTACTGTAGGTAGATTACAAGTCTTTCATCGACCTGTCTAAGCTGGTTATACCGGACTTAGGTAAGTACACATTGTCATAAATTCTTTAGTGACTTCGTTAATGAGATTCAGTATCTGTGATTTTTATGTTCATTATTATTTATTTCGCCAAAATGACGCAGCCCGCCTAGGCGTAAAAGTCATAGCTACTTCTAGATAATCGAAAGGCACTCTCACAGTCCATTGTCTGTTTACGCTCCTCTTGAAGAACCCGGGATTGAATAGAAGGAAAACACGTACGATTTGATAAGTTATCAATGAAAAAAAACCGAAATTACTAAAAAGTCTTAAATTTTAAAAACGTATTGCTGTTAGTTACACATAAATAGTTCTTGCAGTTTAAATTATTGATTTTTTAACCAGCCACCCTAACTACCCGGTGTCCGGTGACAGTTCCTAGTATCGATACCGTAGTTACAACACTAGCATTTCATGGGTTTCTGTAATTACCGGTATGGCGTCGACCGCGTGTGGCGCCAGTATTATTTTGTTATCTGTTTACATTTATTTTGATTAGGTTTCGTCTGGCACGTTTTAGGCTCCATTTGTACCTACTGTTTTTATCACTGAAAGCTTTCACGTAAAACCAAACAAAATAGAAATAACTACACTAAAATTTTCATTAATGTAGGTGATGATCAAAATTGGTAACAAATCAATGAAGTGTGATTAGTAGTCATTCATAATTAGTAATCGACTATTGAGTAAGTATAGATGAATCGACTATTTACACGCAAGTAACAACACTATTTAGTTTAAAGTGTTTATGCCAATTTCATTTCAAGACCAGTACCCAACCCAAAACATCACTTGAGACTGGAGTGTCACCATTTTTTACTAATTGTATTTGTATCTATTTTCCTACTGGAGATTGGCGGAATCGTTGATAAACGGAGGGCCATTCAATTAAAGAAAGAAGAAGGAACCAAAACATTTAAAAAGGGGCATTTGAAATGGAAAATTGACTCATTCTGTTGGTGTGAACTATTGCAGTGTTGAAATAACTTAGGACTTTCAATTTCTGAATCTTAAACACGGAAACGCTCCCAATTAGAAATTACTCAAATGTTTTCTTTTCAAAACATAGTGCAAAATGATTTCACAGTGATCGTTTATAGAACACTAGTGGAGCTATGGCCGTTAAAATTCAAACCATATTGATTGATCTAAAATCTAAACGGTGGTGTCGGTTAATCGAGTGCTTTTTAAGGTAACCAGTTCACCACTGTTTAAAATGTATCGCAAATAACGGCTTCTAGGAAGTCGTGATTGCAAAATGATTGAAAATCAATAAATTTGCCAGCGAAAGTTTCAGTCACGAATTATTTTAAAGTAAGTAATACCACCATAAAACGTGAGAGTGAAGCTGGCAAGACTGACAGCACAGATAAGTAAAAAGTGCAATTTCGATTCTGACAGCAAAAAGTTTTCATGCAACATGACTTGAGTTTGTGATTGTCTGTAAATTGTCTATTAGAAATACACGGAGATAGCAACAGAGAGGGGATAGGAAGCCGATATTTTAAACACGTGTAAAAAAATCCATAGATTCAGAAAATTAAGTAAGTAATCGAATATCCTCTTGAGGACAGTTGCCATCAACATGTGCAACGTGGAGATTGAATTTCAATCAACTTGATTGGAAAAACATTAAACAAATTAGATGCCATTATGTATGATAGTTAAATAATGCGGATAGTGATTTCTATGCAATTCAGAAGGAAGAATTGAGTCGAGGTTATCTCGATACAGCACGACCACTACTTACAATCTTTAAATTTTTTTCAGACAGGCTACTTTCAATAACATGGGAATAATTTTGCATATATAAGCTACAGTTTCATGAATATTTCCGATGTTGGAAACTTCGGAATACAGACGACTTGTTTAAATCTTTTTTTGTTGTCCACCATGTTGGAGACGCTCTCCACTGCGATTTGAAAATAGAACGTATTATTTTTCTCTTGTTGCATCGTGCGTTGGGCGTTGACATCAGACTGCACTTTATTTTCGGCCAGTCTCCGGGAGTGTTGCCATATATGGAATACTAAATTTACCGTGGTAAGATGAGAGGCTGGGTTAGCGCTGTGTGTTCTTTTGTCCGATTAAAATTACCCACAATAATCCCCTTTGATTCAATAAGTAAATTCTAAAAAATACGTAGAACCTACTTATAGGTACATTTTATAATTTTATTTCTTCCAGTACCGTTTCATGTTTCAACAAACTTTTATGGCCTATAAAATTTCGAGATCAGAAGTGGGATTAACGGAGCAGAGTCTGTAACAGATGTTGTCGACTGAGTGACACGTACTTCCATTAAAATAACATAAACTTTTATTGAAGTGAAAGGGAAGAAAATGATATCATGTGGATAAGTGCTGGGATTAGTGTCAGACTAGTTGAAGGGACGTTGTTACAAGATTTCTATTTCAGTGGCCATTCTATTGAAAGTTATGGTTATTTCTTCTTTTAAATAATTACTCGGCATATGAACTCTTAGTAGTAGTTTGGCAGGGATAATGCTGGACTTATTCCTAAATCGTTTGTTAAACATTACAATATTAATGCAATTCAAAATCGAATCAGTCTGTTCTCTACTGCTCTTTTTTACCATTTGTGATGGGATCGCCATGTGTAAGTCGTCTTATTTTTAAATATCGAATATAAACAACTGTAAGAGCGCTGTTGATATAAGCAGAATGTAAACATTCATTAGCTCCTTGCGGTGAGTGGTAAAAAAAATTAACGGAAGCGAGCGGCCATTTTGTAATTTTAGACTGATGAAACGTGAGTGCGTTAAGTATTGTTTAGAATCATGAGCGACGTCTTGTATTGGATTCATTTTGTTTTCTTTTTCACTCGATGATTGCTTTTTATTAGCCTCTTCTAATTATGTAACAGTATCATAAAAGGTAGACAGATAGTATTACTTATGGTAGATACGGGTACCTACCTACTTTTTATATAAACTTTATTGCAATTTAAAAGCATCCCGCGGTTCTTTTGAAGAAGTTTTGATGTGAACTTCACACCTTTTATTTATAAGCAAAGCTTCATAACATCCTCTTTCATCCGTGGGACATGATATTATAGACAGACATGTAATGCGGCGACATCCGACTATTTTAGCTGTCTATCTTCTAGAAAATTTAATGAACACTATCCTATCCTATTTTTTTTCTGAATGTTGGTCAAAATAAACACCATTCCATTCTTCATGAACGGTGTGATCTAAAGTGTTTCTTTTTTTTCCCAGTGAAAAACTTTTTGCTGCTGAGTTGAAGGGTAAAGTAATACTTCATACTTTAAGTTCACTTTTCTTTTTATTCTGTGTTATTTTAGCCTGCGATTTGCGTTTACTGCGAACTGTACGATGAATCATTGTTATTAACTGACACAGTCAGCGTATAAGCGTATAAGCGTAATATTACTTCGGTAAAGTGTACTTAAGTGATTTCCGCTTGTGGGTAAGTTTTCACATCTTGAAAAAGAATTTGTGTGAAAACGAGCATTGTTAAATAAAAGCTAAGTGAGTCAATTATGTTCTCTTCACAACTTTTTTTATATTATAATTTCTGGGTGCACACCACGACTTCTCAAGAAGGCATATAGGTACCTTCCTACCTAAGTACCCTGTTTTATGCCATTTATTATTAGGTACTGCGCGGCTCCATAAGCCAGTAGCGTGATAAATCTACAATCTTCCTTAGATATCTGATTATAAAGGATTTTTTTAAGTATGATGAGTATTATTTAGTTCTTCGGAGATAAGCGCTTACCTCAGGAGCACTACCTTGCGTATTGGCATACCTAGATACAATTACTGAAATAGATGCGTCATTTAATTTTATAATATTTCCTATAAGTATGCAGATGACAAAACATAATTTTAGTCAACGAATACGATCAAACATGGCGGGTACCTATTCACATTTAATCCTAAATTCAGTAAAAACATCAATATTCTACGAAATTACGTAGTTTTCTATTAAAAATGTCAGTCAGTCAGTCAGTAAAAGAACTAAACACACTGTCTGCTACAGAACAGATTAGCGATCACTCAGCGACGACGAGCGACGGGGCCAATGACCGTGCGGCTGTAAAAACTGTACTTACCTAACGCGCGATACTCATTTAGCTACAGAAAACCAAAATGCAGTCTTGAAATTTTGTGTAATTTGCCACTGCTTGTAGGCTGTACCTATTTATTTCTAGACAAAAAAAAAGCAGCAGCTGGCAGCATAGGAAGTTTCCTAAGCCATAAAGAATTTTTAATTTATAGCCATGTAGACAATGCAGCCAACAATACCGAAAGAAAATTGTTAACTGACGTAATTCCATTGTCTATGACATTTAAAATTCAAGTCTATTCAAAAATTCAAGAAGGTTGCGTCAAACGGAATTAAAAAATCGATCGCGTATTGTCTACCAATAACTATTTGATCTATTCGACCATGAGTTTATGAACTGAATGACAATAGTTTAACATTGTCCTCACTGCAACTAGGAAGGACCAGAGCATTATATACATACGTCACACTCACTGGAATAATTTTTTATAAAGTTCACAAGTATAGTATTGGGGACATGAAATTGCTAGAAATATGTAGGAAAGGGGTACCTACCAATAGAATTTGTTTAACCTTCACATTTCATCTTAATAACCTACCTAGCCATTGTAATATTCAACATCATGTCTGACAAAGTGATGATAATTTGCAAAATAGTTACACGTCTTCACGGAACATGAACTATTGACATTGCATAAAGATATCGTGCGACCATTATTGAAGATGGAGTCGACTTTATTAGTCCAAATTATTTAATAAAAGAACGCTCCTTTGATCTTTAATTTGAATTTACAGCATCTGACGAAATCTTGGAATATCTACTTATGTCATGGAGTTTATCAAACCTTATAGATATACATATTGTTTGTTTAATTCGTCTGTCCATCATATTGGACGTCATCAAAATCAATAGCCTGAGTGCATGCCTGTGTCAATTGAAAAAATATGTGTTGAGTTTGTTAATCGAACAACCGCCTATCTGTCAAATTTCAAGACATCAACATGTCAAAATAAAAATTATTCCACGAATGCAATGATTTTACCCAATGACTAATGCAAGGTGTAAAAAAATCTCTAATACCCTGTTATTCAGCCGTCATTATCTACGTGAATCAGGGTTGTGCCTCAGCCATTGGATGGATGACTAACTTTTATATCGTTTATTTCAGTCATCAGATAACACTGAGTCGGCAAATAACACGTAGGTATACCGCCGTATACCCTACTATTATTCATAACGGTAAAACACACAATTTTTTTCCTAGAATACAAAACTAGATGTTACGTAGAAAAACAAAAAAATAGCAGAGCTGCGTATGTAAAGTTTATTTGATTTGTGATACAACGATGACGCTTGGATTGTGATAATATGTCAGTCACGAGAACTGTAGCAGTCGATGCCTAAACCCCAAACAATAAAAAAGCAATATTGAAATATCATATTAATATGTTTTATGTTACTAAATAAAATAAAACACTTAGGGAACCGTGAAAAGGTGGATTGCTATCCAGACCAGAAGTTTCAGAATTTAAAAAAGGAATCCTTCCAATGCCGAATATAAGTCACCTATTGTGTTTTCCATTAACAATATTAAACTAAACCCTTCAATATTTTTGTTTACTGTACAAATATCATTAAGGGTTATGTGGTGAACTTTTTACAATAGCATTCGCTTTAGCTACAAGATATTATTTTACACTAGGTAAGCATATATTTTATTAACGGGATATTTACCATGTGTTATTGTGTTTCCAGTTTCCAGTTGAAACTCGATGATAAAATAACACAATAATGGTAAATATCCCGTTAATAGTTTTATAGTGTATAGTAACGACTATGTTAGTTTGAAATCAGATAATAAACAGTTTGTATTCCATAAATAAACAACAAAGGAGTAGCTTTTTAGGCAACAGATCCACACACAAACAGCCATATCGTGTTAACACTATTACCAGACGACTAACACCTGCTTTATATTTACAGAAAAAATGACACTTTATCCATTTAACCTTGACTGTTTAGCATTGAGTAGGTATCTGTAACAAAATCTTTTGTTCATAATACCAGTAGCCAGTGCAATTTGATGAAAAAAAGGCTCAACGAAGACTGAAACGAGACAATGTAGAATGTACGCATTCGGACCGGTGAACAGGGTAATAGCAGGAAAATAAAAAAGTATCGCAGACGTACTTTCTAAAATAAAAAATACGAGATGTCGCTGAATTCCTGTTACAAGAAACGCGAGATCGAGAGACTCAAATCAATAGCATCCGTTTTTGATCACACCACTACTAAGATGAATATGTCGTTAGGTTGTCACCTTGATAGTGTAATGAAACTATTAAACAGCGGAAATGTCGTTCCTGTCGAGCTGTCTGAGCAAAGGAACGTTTTTTGTAGAGCCTCACATGATTATTCTTAATTTGAATCCTTGTCACTACAAAATGGAACATGGAACATTGGAACTACGCAGTGTAACTACGCCTGCCTACATATTGTGGTAAAATGTATTGTTTAAAAACAAAGAATCTTGGTATTTATTTGAAATGAATGACTTCCTATTGGAGAGTACCAAAAAGATAACGGTCCTGATGCTTTGCACTTAGGTATTTCAATAAATTTGAAATAAGGGTACTTTTATTCGGTGAAAATAATCGTCTGATGTTTACAGTTCTATCTACCGTTTCAGGTAAACATATTCCGCTCCTGCATGGTAAGCTCGGAAGTCGGATTACTGGGCACTAATATTCGCAAATGTATGCATGACTAATAATGTCCTTTAAAGAGCAAATAATATAAATGTACCTACTTTATGGTTTCCAGTACCTAGAGCCGTGTCATGCATTTTATTACTCGAAGCGACGAGACATCACATTCCTTTTTTGACATCACACTAACAATCTAATTGTAAAAATAGCTCACTTAGCTTTTAAGGCGTAATAACAGCCATCCAAGCTAGTCCACGTCTATTAAAGTCACATTAGAAGCCGCTCTAATTTTCTTTGAAGCCAAAAGTAGACTATGAAACAACATTTTTAATATATTACGTGACGCCTCTATTGGAGGAATGTCGATACCACAAGTAGATACCGCTGAAATTAACAGCTTTTTTAATAGAAATTTTATCTGTGGAGCTAAAACAATCATTTGTTTATGGTCACGAAGCTTTCTACACATTCCTTTTCGTTTCGAATAAAAAAAACATATTTAAACATAGAATGACGCATCGAGTCGTCTGGTTCGCGCGTTTTTGCAGAATCCAGTAGTATTCGTGTCACAGTTGATAGTACATGCTTAAATGTTTATTAAAATACGCTTTTGTTTATCAATAACAGAGGTAAGTACTACTAATATCACAATAACAATACTTTAGAACTTCTAGATCAATCCGTAGTGCAGAATACCAAGCAAAATATCAATAAGACTCAATTTATAGATAGATTCTACTTACAAATTTCGAAGAGGATGTTGTTCTGTTTCAAACCACACGTCTGCCTCAATAGCAGGTAAAATTATAACTAAACGCATGTAAACATCGATATAAATGTTCAAGGTACGTACAGACACACATTTGCGCATTTCAAGGATAAAGCTAAACTGTTTGAGGATTTCTTTAGCCTAGAAACAGATCGATAATTTGTTGCAAAGAATCTTTCACTTCGAGTGTTAGACAATGAAATTGCATCAATACGTAACGCTTTTATCAACGAAGGGGTAGGCAGAGGCATAGTATACGGCGTGTTGAAATTGAAAGTCGCAAGTTATGACTATCTACCTGCTGTTGAATTTTTTAAAACCGTCCCTGAAGCCTTCAACATGGTTTAACGACTGGCTTGTTCTAAGTTACTGAAAACCGGGACCAAACGGCTTTAACTTTCCTCCAGAAGCACGGCAATTCTCGCAAATTTAATATCAAAAAGTGGTCACAGATTCGAATACCAGCCATAGCAAAAGATGTTTGCTGCAGTTGATCGTGAGTCAGAGGGACGACGAGCGCTTTAATTTTTCTTTTGCTCTACTTTAGTTTATTTTTAAATAAACATTACCCACGGAGAAATTTTCAGGAACTGACCAGAGCAGTGTATTGTATTCCCAAGTAACATAATAAATCTGGAGACGACATACCTTAGATAAACGTCCAGTCTACGACAACACTTCCTAAATCAGGGTATTTTTCTGTTTCTGAACTGAATACACTTAAACACTGAACTACAATGCAAAAAACAACCAGTTCAATGGATATTTAAACTCAAACTGACCGCAAACCGATTCACTAAGAATACCCAAACAGTATAAATTTATCATCAAACAACGCAAATCTCGCAAACAAAATACGTAACGCTATTCCTAAGACGCACGCCCATATTTTGACGTATGATTTGTTATGACATATCGATGATATAAGATATTGAGTCACGTGGAGAAAGGTTTATCCAATTCATTTTTTATAGTACTACTGAATGATAATAAAGGAGGGAAGGGAAACCCACCATACACCCCCTAAGATGTGGAATAACTCCCGAAAAACACCCCAAAGACGCGTGACAGCACCCGATCCCCCCCCCCCCCCCCCCTCTAGATAGTGTTAGCCGTAGGTCTGTATCTTTTCGAGGGCTTACCCGGGGCTTCTAACCGTAGGCTGTTAGCAGGACACGTGAGGTTTTAGGAGTCCGGCATAACATCCATGAGGATTCTCCCTCACGTAAAACAAAAAAGCCCACCCCACACCCACGATCTCTCAATACACAACGGTCAAGGATGACTTTAAGTTAATGTAATGGAGTAATGTCTAATCAAACTGCTCAAGAAACCCTGTGGCATCCTTCTGGGGGCTTACCCAGGACATTCGGCCGTAGAAAGTTGTTGACAATCGTATGTTTTTAATTGATGGCAGTTGGATTTCCACTCGAAAATGTGAAGTGGAATTGCAGCGAGGTTTCACTTAGCAACTAGTAGAACCGGTCATACATGACAGGTGGTCATGCGTGCATGTTCTGTACATTTCACACTTGCTCAATATTTGTCTCTTTTGCGCATTTGGCCAGACCCTGGATGGCTAGTTTCCGGCACGGGCGACGTATACAGGTCCTCTGTGACGGTTCCTGTTTTGTGTGGGCTTAACGCCGGGATACCGCCGAGATCTGTGTGGTCCCCAACCCAAATCTCGGAAGGTTTGAGAGTGGAATCGAGTTGAAGAGTACTCATAGAAGCAGATTGAATAAAATGCAGCCAAAGGTGTTATTTCGGCGGTGGCAGAAGAAGTCTGCCAAGAACCCTGGGACATCCTTCCAAGGGTTTACCCGGGACTCCCGGCCGAAGCCACTTGTAGGCATCGTGTGATTTTATTCGGTAGGAGTTCGACAAAGGCTTGAAGACTAGATTTCCAATCGTAAAAAAAAACCCGGCAGAGTCTCATACAAACTGCAGTCTTATCTCAACAGATTGTGACGTCAACCGAAACGAGCTCTCCAAAATTGGATTGTGTTATGTAAATAGATATTAAATATTGACGTCAATCGATGACCACAATCGTTAAGGATAGTTTTGTAATCAAATCTATACCTACTTATTTTAGACCAGCCCATAATAGTATTATTTCCAACTGTAAGTAAAGTTCAATAGATGCCCAAAGATGACAGGGCCCTGATCCATCTAATAAGAAATGATTTTTTTATTATTTTTTGAAGTGAGGAAAGTCTTAAAGGGATATCATGCCGAACTCCCAACCAAAAAAAACCACACGTATCCTATCTAACAGCCTACGGTTGGGAGCCCCGGGTAAGTCCTCGGAAGGATGTCCCCAGGACTCCGACCCAGGACCGGCTGTCTCATAGCCTCATAGGAAAGACTTTTCAAAAGTCGTGGGGGACCTGCATTTCAGAGCCCACTTAAATTTGCATGGCCCTGTTTGGGAACCATTTTTATTGTAGGATATTCTCGTCGGAACTTTTTTGGACCCAAAAGCAGCAGCCCCATCAGACAAACGTCTTTCGGGTAATAATAATTCTAATTTTACCTACTGACAATGCAGCTAAGTGGTTAGGTACTAGATTAATAACATATCCACATGTTGAAGTTCTAAAATCAGTTCCCAATGAGTCATATCCACCGGTTACTTAAAAGGGGTGAAATTTTCAGTAAGATTTACAATCAGATTGTGCGTTTTTCCTAGAGTTAAACATCGTAATAAAATTGTTGTAGCAGTATTGCCATATTTCACAGCGCTAGTTTGCCATTGTTAAGTGGAAAATAAGAAAAAGAATGGACCATTTGTTACAGCATAAAGTACTGTATCTAAGTAAGATAGTCCAAAAGATGTATCATTGTAAGTTCCCAAGATGGCTAACTTACTAACTTATTTCGCAAATTTAGTCCTCCAACGTCCAAATATGATAACTACTAAAACCATAAAAGTAAAACAAAAACAGGCCGGATATTCGTCAGCTGTGGGCAATGACAATGCACGCCAATATGGCGGGAGCCGCCATTATAATTAGCGTCCAATGACATATTCAGCGCATGCGCACAACTTCCCAGCCCTATCGTGATTCTCGGTCAGTCTTCGATTTTTGAATTTAGAATGTAAAATTTATTGCTTTAGCTGGAAGAGTTTTTATTCATCATGATCGTACATATTAATGTCTTTATGTCCATGGTTGACAGTTCTTTTCAGAAATATGTTTAACAGGCAACACAATAGGTAGATAAGTTTCCTAATCTGCTTTTCTACTCTGAATCTGGTAGGTATTTGCAGTTTTGTTTACAAAAGAAATACAGTCAACGTTGTCAGTTTCACTTTTATTAGCAGAATAATTCATCATATCACAACGTCCAGAACAATGTAGCTCATATCAATCTTAGCAACTATTTGGAATTTTTATCCTGTAAAACGTTCCCATGGGACGCTAGAACAGATCATAATACCACGTGATTGGAACTGCCGACATTAGGTAATACAATATAGGTAAGTATAGGTACCTATCTAATGACAAATTCAATTGTATTGAAGACTAGCGGACGTCACGCGGTTTCACCCGCGTAGTTCCCGTTCCCGTGGGAATATTTGAATAAAATATAGCCTATGTTCACCGCAAAGACTGTAGCTTTCCAACAGTGAAAGAATTTTTCAAATCGGTCCAGTAGTTCCGGAGCCTATTCGTTACAAACAAATAAACAAAAAAAAACAATCCGTGCATCCGATTGATTTGCGACTATTGTATAGAATAGACACAGTATACATCAGTACAACTGACTTAACACTGCTCCAAGTCTAACCCAGCACACAATAATGAGGAAAAATGTTCAGAAAATTACGACTGAAATGGCCAACGTTCAATATTTCCTACTCTAATAAAATGGTACGCGTACGTTACACGAGGCCATAAAAAAAGAAAAAAAATAGGTAACTGTCAATGTCCAATAATGGCCAATTGGCCATAGTTGTATAGACTGTAAGAAGAGAGATTACCGACATAAATCAATTTAATAGGATTTAGTCGGGAACAAAAAGTGACGCGGAAACCAGTTCGAAACTTACTATGTTGGATTCTTAAACATTGGGTTCGACAACGTACACAAGTTTTAAATATGGAAAAAGAATCTGTATCATGCAGGATTCTAAAAGGAGCATCGCTTTAACCACCGGCCACCGAAATCCTACGCGAATCCGACCAATTCTTTCACAGAATATATCTTAGGGCGACGTAGGCACCATCTACCGACACTTTTAGAGAGTTAAAAAGCACGAATGTGTATAGAATTGCATCCATAGAAATTCATTCGAATTATGAAATAAAACCTGCCCAAACATTCTAATTTTGAAAAGCAATGAGTATGCCAACTCATTTTTTTCCATACCTATTTAAAATGTATGATTGAGTTAGCAGAGGAGAATAATTATTGCTTTTCCAAATTATTTCTAACGTACACAAATGTTGAAAACTGATAAATGTATAAATAATGCCACACCACAGAAAGCTTTAGTAAAGTTTCCACAATTTTGCTGGCGTAGAACTTTGACACAACCTGAACATATGTATAAGCTGCTTTATTTACAAGAATCTCTTACATTATGAAAATTATTCATAATATTTTTGACTTATAATGTCTTGACTACCGAGAAATCCCATTTATATAAAAGAAAATTGGTACCTACTAGCTAATGCTCGTGATTTGCGTGAAGTTTTTTCGTACCCTCAAGAACATGTCATATTCCGATGAATATAATATTAAGTCAAGTTTCACTTTAATCCATCCAGTACTTTTTGTGTAAAAGAGTAACAAACATCCACACAGCCACACAAACTTTCGCGTTCATAATAATAGTGTATGTTATTATAAACGAAGTGGGATTTTCATTGTGTTCAGTTATTTTTAACTACGGTTCCTCTCAGTTCTTCCTTCCTTGTATTAATTAGTATTATTGTAATAATAATGCATAATAATAACATGTTATACATCGGTTTCCCTTTTAAGTACTTGAGTGATGGATTTGTCATGAAACCAAGTCGATAAAGTCCTTGGTCTTGGCGGGATTACAAGTGCAACTCCTTTTGCTCAAGATTGTTATTTCAAATCAATAGCAGAGTTTGAGTTTAATATCTACTACCTATGTATGTATTTAGAAATATATAAGTAAGTTTTGAAGCGCTCGTGGCCCCGCGGACTCAGTGTTCTGTAAACGATCACTGCAGTAAGCAACATTTACTATGGCCAGACATGGATGGGTGACCACCACGTGGACCACTTTGTGACAATTATTTACGAGCGTTTCCGTGCTTCGGAAGGCACGTTAAGCCGTTGGTCCCGGTTGCCAGTAAAATGGCAGTCGTTAAGCCAAGTTGAAGGCCCTACGGGCGGCTTGAAAAATTTCAACTGTGGGTCGTCACAACCTGCGCCCGGGTCGGCAGCGCGTGTGTAGCGCCTCTGGTGTTGCAAACGTCTATAGGCTACGGTTACCAACCTTCCGGTGGGCCGTAAGCTTGTCTGCCACCTAAGTAGTATAAAAAAAAAAAAAAGTAAATATGTCTATCAGTTGTCTAGATTCCATAGCACAAGCAAATATAGTCAAATTTTTAATTAGATGAAGTAAAATGACAGGAACTAATGTCACTTCTTCATAGAAATTAATTAACATTGTATGAAGAAGTGACATTAGTTGCTGTCACTTTACTTCGTCTAATTAAAAATTTGACTTTAGTCTAAATTGGACTGATGTTGTATGAGAATGTCGAAATGTTTAAACTAACCTGTGATTTACGACGATTGAATAAACTAAAAGTGACAGCCCTAATACTATAGGTAAGTATCGTGCGTTCGGGGTCGCAGATACCCTAATATACAGGTGAATTTTTGAAAAGGAATTGGATGGCCAAATCCGAAACTATAAGGAATAGCGAAAAATGCTAAAAGGAGTCACGAGCCCGATTGTGATGAAACTTAAAACCTCATCATTAGATTTTTGAAAAACCCATGATTTTAGCTGGGAATCGAACTTGTTGATTTTGAAAAAAAAAACGCACCCTTTATTATTACTCCATACGATAGAGTCGCTGTTAAGGATCAAATTTTGCAAAGTAATGATATACGCCAAATTTTAGGAACAATTGGAATTTTAATAGAATGCATATTTCATGTACCTAAATTTTGTATCATAATTTGTTTCGTTCGAAATCCCAGAATAGATCGTAACTAATCCGTGTTTTAAATTATGCTCAGAATGATTTTTTAGAGAATATTCTCAACGGAATCAATAATATATTCCTTTATTCCTTGAGGTTTCGAATCCAGCTATGTATTGCAAAGATTTTGAACAATTAATCAGTTAACGTAAGAAAAATAAAATGTATTTTGTTAAAGATGAGCTTTTTCCTGTAGTTTGCCCTATATCATTACTTCCCAGAATATGATCCTTAATAGCAACACTATCGTATGGTGTAATAATAAAGGGTGTGTTTTTTTTTCAAAATCAATGGATTCGATTCCCAGCTAGGATTATTGGTTTTTCAAAAATCGAATGATGAGGTTTTAAGTTTCATCAAAATCGGGCTCGTGACTCCTTTGAGCATTTTTCGCTATTCCTTATAGTTTCGGATTTGGCCATCCAATCCCTTTTGAAAAATTCACCTGTATATATTTCTACTATGTCAATAGTGTCAGACTCAGAATCGTAGTCGTACGGTACAGCTTTCGTAGCTATATTATTATTTCGTATATATATTTCGTAGCTATATAGTATTGAGTTACAATTAGGATTTTATTCAGTCCTGGGGTGGGGTCATCCTTCCGAAGGCTTACCCGGGGCTCCCAACCGTAGGCATTAAAGTAGGAAACGTATGTGGTTTTTAGTCGTCATAGCACCAATTAAAAAAAAAGGAGTCCGTCATTGCACCCACGACGGATTTTGCACATGTTAAAAAAAGGATTCTGTTCCATCACAATTGAAATAGCAGATTTAGACATTACTGAACGCCGATATTACTTCTTTAAAACTGCCACATTCGGTCACAAAATGCGACCATAGCAACGCCTTCTAGAAAATATCATTTATTAACTTTCTGTATTATTATTTAGTACTTTTATAGTATCTTTTCTTTGGTATTATGGTGTGACTAATAATAATAATACTATCTATTGTTTTTTTTTGTATTATATTATGTTAATCTGTCTGTTACCTCATGGGAAAATGGTGATTAAAGCTAAACAAACACAGAAGTACATTATATTATGGAGGAATTGTTGTATAACTATATTAATGTATTATAAAAAAAAATAGACATAAAGTACATTGTACATAAATTGTTTTTTCTGTTTAGTTTTAGGTTTTATTGCGAGGAAAAGGAAAACTAGAAACAAAACCCTTTACCCGTTTCCCAGAATAACTAGTTCCCGGGTTGAAAATTTAATTTGTCCAAGATTCCCAGTCCTTTCCCAAAAGTCAGTTCCTTAGTTTTATAGTCTTAAAGCAAATAATAATTCCTCTGAGTATTTATTCCCATTTCCCGGTCTAGGAATGGAACACCACCAACCTATCAATATTTTTAAATTGCCTACACACACAGTCAATGTTTCATTTGCAGTATATAATAAAAAATTATGAGGTTTATTAAAGAGCATTATTGTGAAATTATGATTATACATTTAACCTCTTTCGTTATATTTGCTCTCATTTTATAAGCAGGTTATGGGCCCAGCACAGTACGGTCAGAAATGCTACTAAGCAAGGTTTGTACGTCAGAATCTTAAATAATGATGCCTCGATCTCTCCAAAAAAGGCTATTTAAATTTCAGATTTTTATTGTAAAAAAATTCATTGTAAATCATCACACTGAATAAATTGTAATGAAGTTTTTACAAAAAATACCCGAAAGTGTATTAAAAATTCGTAAGCAGTTAAAAAACTTTTAACAGTTATATTATAATATTTTTCAAACATCTGAGACAAAAAAATGGTCTATGCAACCATTTTACATTAGAAAGCATATCGTTATGCTTTGCTCCAATAAAAAATGTAAAAGCGTAGCATAGACACCGTTACACTTGGAATGAAAGGCATAGATAATAATGGATCTTCGCATTTTGATAGAAATAAAAAAGCTTATTCTTTATGCATTTACCGATGAAAGTAAATTTTGGTCTGGCGTGGTGTCTGGTTTTTGTGTATAATATTTGCAATAATTTTGATAACGTTTGGAATAAAGGTAAGCAGGTAGGTAGGTACATCCTTTTTTTTAAATATTAAATCGTTAAAATCAAATTGGAAGACCTAAGTTTCAGATGTTTGTTACTCACACTGTACCTAACCAATTTGGCAGATTTTTTTTTTTTTGTAAATTTGCTGACACAAGGCTTCTGCCTTCTGAGCGCATGGTCACTGTTTATCCCGAAAACAAGTTCCTATAGGAAAGGGCATGGAAATAATGCCTGCGGAAGTTATTCTAATATTTACAAGATGCAGCACAGCAGGAGGTTGGTGATCGACAGATTTGACAGCCAGGATATGAATCGTGAAATGATGTTTTTGAAATTGTTAATCAAGATTAAAGTTGACATAAAAAAACAAAATCGCACCCAAAAATTTTCTCGGCGCGTTTTGAATTTCCTTGGAACACTACACGATGTGGAATGGACAAATTTTATTCTTGTACTTAATAACGAACGGTACATACCTAATTACCTACCTATTTCTTTTTCGATAGATTTAAGGTGAAGTGGGACTCAAAATACATAATTTTGACATATTTCGAACCAATTTTGCAACGGTGTTAACAAAGATTTCACAATTTTTTAAATGGATAATTATTATTAAGTATATTGACCAGGGATGTCAGCTCTCCAAAACACGATTGAGTAAATTCGGCTCGATAGAAAATAATCCCAAAGTTCCCTCGAATCTGTAAATTTACCTGTGACCGCCTTGACTATAATCAATTTCATTCAGTAGTTATATAATGTACCACACTAATTTTTTATTTCCATGTCCCTAATAAGTTACCTCAGGGTCCTATGCAGTTATTTATTAATTAAAAACATATTGCTTTAATAAAAAAAAACGGTTTGTTGAGCGGGAGTGCATTTTGCCACTATCAGCCACCTCACAGAGCCCGCTCAGTCAGCCGACAGGCTTCGTTGAGGACACCCGTATACAACTTTGTCACGCCCGCTGACGTAATTCGCTGCCGTAGTAACGAAAATAGGTAATAAAAAAAACCTAAAAAGGAAGTATTCAAGGCTTAAGCTCAAGAGCGTAAAAATATCGCATCTGTTTGGGGAATCTTTTTAGGTGTATTATATAAGTTATAGTAACGTTTTCATACTTTCCAATACAAAGTTTGCCTGATGCCACATAATAGATAAGTCCAGAAGATTCACCTATAAATGCGCTAATGTATGTGACGCCCTGACCGAGCGAATAACATGTACATTATTTAAATTAATATTTAAGTAAAATCAATGTCATAACGAGTATAATACTAATCTTTACTAATATTATAAAGAGGAAAGATTTGTTTTTTTGTTTGTTTGTTTGTTTGTTTGTAACGAATAGGCTCCGGAGCTACTGGACCGATTTGAAAAATTCTTTCACTGTTGGAAAGCTACACTCTTTGCGGTGAACATCTTTACTTTACTTTACTAATATTATAAAGAGGAAGGATTTGTTTTTTTGTTTGTTTGTTTGTTTGTTTGTTTGTAACGAATAGTCTCCGGAGCTACTGGACCGATTTGAAAAATTCTTTCACTGTTGAAAAGCTACACTCTTTGCGGTGAACATAGGCTATATTTTATTCCCGTATTCCCACGGGAACGGGAACTACGCGGGTGAAACCGCGTGTCGTCCGCTAGTGACTGATAAATCAGTGGGCCAATTCTCCTAAATTTACAATATAACAGTAGAATTAAACCTTAATTGAGTATATAATAAATTAAACTTCTATCCAAAATTACAGCTTTCAAGGCACGTATTGCGTATTGTTGATATTCTCGTAGTCTTACTTTACTACTCGTACGTCGTAGTTGATGTAGGTAGGTATTGAATTTGAAGTTGTAAGTATGAGTTTCTTTTTTTTTATATTTAGCTCGCCAAATTGACGTCGCCACCAGCCTGATGAAAAGCCGTGGCGCATCTGGCGGTTGGGGGCCACTTCTGACAGTGGTCCTCAAGTTGGCGGCCCTGTGATGTGCCTCTTCACGCTCCTCTTGAAGAACCTGGGATTGTAAGATGAAGGAAACACGTGTGCGGGCAGGGCGTTCCATGTTTTTATAGTTCGACAGAGGAACGATCTTTTGAAACGTTCAGTTCTGGCGAAGATTCTCTCCACTGTGTGTGAGTGTCATCTTTGCCCGGCACGTGTTGTTCGGGATCGGAAAGAAGAGGGTGGGATCAGGTTGAAGAGCTCTTCAGAACATTCGCCGTGATACATTCGATAGAAGGCAGCCAAGGACGCTATGGTTCTTTGCGGCTCCAAAACGGTTCGAGGCCTCCCGTCACCTCAGTTTGATTTTTAACCAACAGTGAACTGAAAATAAACAGCTTAGATACAACTCGATACAGTCAATACAACCCTAACTTTGTTTTTAAGCCATAATGTAAAATAGTAATTCAATGTTCAATGGATAGTGGTACCTATATGTTAAGCGCTAGAAGATGATTTTGTGAATATATGTTACTGAAAAGGCCTGATGATTTAATATGACTTACGAATTATTTAATTATGATATACTAGCTGACCCGCGCAACTTCGTTTGCGCCGCATAAGAAAGAGTATTACCTGTTCCCGTCGCATTTACTCCCGTCACGTTGCGTTTACTCCCGTAGCGTCTCGTCGTTAATATTCAATATTACGTGAGACAAAGGGAATAACTTTCCCTCCGTTTTTGAAACATTTACTATTACTGCTCCGCTCCTATTCGTTGTAGCGTGATGCTATATAGCCTATGACACTCCACAATAACGTAGCTTTCTATTGTTGAAAGAAATTTTAAAATTGGTTCAGATGATCCCGAGATTACCCCTTACAATTTAACAAACACACAAACTTTACTTCTTTATAATATTATTAGTATAGATGAAAGTCTGTGAAGATGTTAGTGACAAAATCATGTCCCAACGGTTGAGCAGATCTGGCTGTAATTGATGGCCTATTATAATTATTTTATGCTTTTCCAGACTGCAATGTATTCCTGGACATATTATACACTAGCTGACGCCCGCAGCTCTGCCCGCGTCTAGTTTTGTTCCCGTTTCCGCTTTCCGTGGGAACTGATTGCCGGGATAAAAAGTGGCCTATGTGTTATTCCAGGCCTATATCTACCCCTGTACTAAATTTCAGCTAGATTAGCCGTTTAGCCGTTAGAGCGTGAAAGAGTAACAAACATCTACACTCACCAACTTTCGCATTTATAATATTAAGTAAGAAGTAAGATAATTCAGAAAATAGCATAAAGGCTATTTTATCCCTTGATATGACCCAATGGTAGTAGGGAACGGGAACAGAATTCTACACAGCTGAAGCTGCGGGCAATAGCTATGCGAAGTGAAACGTAGAATGTTTAATTTAGGAAATGGTAATCATTTGGACAGGACTAAAGCCTAGTCTAGTTTAAATAACTAGTATCGAAATTTATTCCTTTACACCCTTGCATATATGCAAATAGTAATATTCGTTTTTGTATATTCTTCGTTTTCTTAGCCAAACGGGACCCTATTACTGAGACTTTGAAGTCCGTTTGTTCATCTGTATCTCATGAACTAGGCAGTAATACATTTCAAAGATATGTTTCTGCTACCGCTGTAACGACTATAATAACACTAGATAAATAAAAAAATAAGGTTACTCCCATACAACGTAATCTTCTGCCGTTTTTTTTTGTTACGAAATCCTCATCAGTGTGCCGGTCCAACTTGAACCTCGGCCGTTTTTACAGTTCCGTATCCAAAGGGTAAAAATGGAACGAGGAGAAAGTATTGCCTTTTGAAAATGCTAAGAGGCAAAAGCGGTCAGGTGTCGAGTAAATAAATGCTGTAAAACAGTACAAGTGGTGGTTATTCAATATGCGCTGCAGGTTCCACCAAGTGCCAACAGTATAAATAATCTGTAATAACGCGACCCTATTACTGAGACTATCTTACTGTCATCTTATGCACCACTGCAATAGCTAGGCATTTGAAATTTACGAATCCTAAGAACAGAAAAAAAAAATAAGGAGGGCTCCCATACAGGTATATTTTTCAGTCTTTTTTTGTACAGAACCCTCCTTTTTCCTTTTCAGGAAGTACCAAAAAATCCTACTATCCTACTTCCTACTAATATTATAAATGTGAAAGTTTGTGAAGATGTTTGGATGTTTAGATGTTTGGATGTTTGTTACTCAATCACGCTCTAACGACTGAATGGATCTGGCTTAAATTTTGGTATAGGGATAGAGTGTAGTCCGGAATAACACATAGGCTACTTTTTATCCCGGGAAAATGTTCCCACGGGAAGCGGGAACGGGGACCAAATTTCACGCGGGCGAAGCCGCGCGCCACAGCTAGTATAAACTAAGGATAGGGGCGGCAGATTCTTACTTTTTCAATAAACCTGGCAAAAATCGTCACAGGTAAAAAAATAAATTGAAGTACTTCTTATATATTATGTTCTATTCTTATTATGAAAATGAATTTCATTACATGTTAGTGATAAAAAATGCATCAAAATCAATTACGTAGAATTATTCTTCTAAGTTGCTCACGAGTAGAAGATCTAAAGAGGTTTATCTAACCAGGGCGAAAAAAATTGTTATGTAAACTTGTACTTCTGTCAATGATTTCAATTGCGTAGTGAACGGGTTAACGCGCGAAAACGTTTCCGACGCACGGAGCGTCCCGAACATATTGCGTCTGCTTCACCCCCTCCGAATCGCTTGAGACACAATTGCACTTCGCCTTAAGGCATAACATTTGATTTTTCATTTGTCTTATGTGATCTTGCTAATCGTTTAAAAATACAATAGGTATACAAATAGTAAAAAAAGTCTAGAAAATTTGAGCAAAACTCGAAGGCTGGCAACTGAATATTATACTAACTCAGAAAAATTGTTCTCTAAGGATAGGGCCATTTTGTTACGTGGCATCATGAACTTGTACCATAGCACCAAATAGGGGTATGAAAGAGTCACGGTAATGATATCTGTGGTAATTAGACACTACAATATTGGTGTTCAGAATCAAGCTTCTCGGAAACACTTAAGATACATATATGTATGTAGGTATTTTAAAAAAAAATTAAAAAAACATATTATGGTCCCGCTTTTATCCCCGAAGGGATAGGCAGAAGCATATTATATGCCCACATTTTACCACGTAAAAGGTGATGAGCCGTATCCTTGCCGTATTTGCCGTGTTGTTGGGATGGACAGGCGCAGGTTGTGACTGCCTGCTGTTGAAATTTTTCAAGCCGCCTTAAAAGGCCTTCAACTTGACTTAACGACTGCCATAATACTGGCAACGTGCCTTCCGAAGCACGGAAACGCTCAAATAAGTGTCACAAAGTGGTCACATGGATGGTCACCCATCCAAGGACTGGCCTAAGTGATAGTTGCTTAATGCAGTGATCGTTTACAGAACACTGAGCCCGCGGGATCACGAGAATAACTTAAGCAGTAAGATCTCTCTATCCTATGATGGTTTGCTTGGATTCATCGATAAAACATGTCCCTAGTTTTCCCTGTTTTAAGCAAATAAAGAACTTTGAACTAGGTAAACAATCAATGGAGCAGGCAGAAATAACGCTTGGAGAAAGAAGGTACATAGATTAGATTCCAGCACCACCGCGCCACAGTATAAAGAGTACTAAACAGTATTGTAGCTCCCTACAAACGGACGAAGCGCAAGCTATACCTACGATTCTCGTTTTCGGCAGGCCTTTGAGCACGCAAGCAGCGTCCGCAGTCGCGATTGTGCCGAGTAGTCGAATGGACGGTGTGTCGTTTTTTAAATAGTAACCACGCGTGTTTTATTTACTAAAAATATTTAATATGACAACTAAAGTCTATTGTGCTTGTTTTGGTTGCATGAATTCGTCAATAACGCACCCAGAGATAACGTTTTTTAGATTACCTGGAAACTCTGAAAGGTAAGACTATAAATTGATTTTACTTAAGTACTAATTGGTACTATACTGCTAGTTGACTAAAAGTTAAACAAAGTGATTGACACGAGTGAACTAGGTAGTTACATGAAGTAGGTATGTTTGTGTTTAAAACTAGACTTGTGCTTGTTCAGTCAGTGAACGGTGCGATCCAATATAGTACAATATCCAAAAAAAAACTAGTTCAGAACTCTAGTACGTGTAGGTAGTACATTTAGTTCCGTTGTCAGTTCGTAGTTATTTAATTGAGAGCAATGATTAAGGTATGTTTCAAGAGTATAGTATTGACAGCATTTTTGTTACCTTTGATTTTTATTACACGCATAGAGACAAATATGAACTTCCAAAATTTAACACAACTTGACAATGTACGAAAAGTACTAGTGTACTAGAGACTGACTAGTACTTTCAAATCGAAAAATAGTTTTAATTTTGTAAATCAAAAATTTAACGCAATGTTTATAAAGACTAGAATTCCGTGATTCTATCACTGACGAAACATGTGATGAGCCGATTATTATTGTCTACGCCGCTTACTTGTTTTCAAATTTCTATACCCGTCTCACTCAATCGTTAGTAGATAACGGGCGCTGCGCAGCTACGCCGCCGCCCCGCGCCGCCAGACGTTGCGGGGATATTATATTATTACTCACAAAGTATTTTTTTGTTTAAATAAAAAAGGTAGGTACATATTTACTCAAAATGAAAGCCGGTTGTCAGTAGAACGACAATCCTTAATACAAATTGAAGGCCTTGTGGGCGGATTGAAAAATCTCAACTGCATTACGCTCACTATCTATACGCGTACGTAAAACTATAAGGTAAAATGTGGGCGTATACTATGCCTCTGCCTACACCTTCAGGGATAAAGGCGTGACTATATGAATGTATGTATGTACATATTTACAATCGCAATACTAAATAGAAAATCAAAGTAGGCACATATTATTAAAATGCTGTAGGTGGGCAGCCCTATCGCATGCTTACGTACCGCGCGGCTGTAGGCATTTATTTCTAAAATCCGGCCGAGTCAAACTACAGTATACAGTGACCGCGCCGTCTGTAAATTTATCGATCTATGCATGAATCATTTTCACAGAAAAAAAAGCTGCTTTCTTATTTTTTCTTTTTAAAAATTACTAGCTGACCCGCGCAACTTCGTTTGCGCCACATAAGAGAGAGTATTACCTGTTTCCGTCGCTTTTACTCCCGTCGCGTTGCGTTTACTGCCGTAGCGTCTCCTCGTTAATATTCAATACATAACTTTAAATATTTACGCGGCACAGGCAACGAAGCTCTCAAAAGGAATAACTTTTCCCCCGTTTTTAAAACATTTACTACTACTGCTCCGCTCGCGTGATGCTGTATAGCCAGTATAGCCTATGACACTCCACAATAACGTAGCTTTCTATTGGTGAAAGAATTTTTAAAATCGGTTCAGTAGATCCCGAGATTACCCCTTACAATTTAACAAACACACAAACTTTACTTCTTTATAATATTAGTATAGAAGTATAGATAAAGCTTGTAGCACAGACACTTGACAGCGCGGGAAAAACTCGGTTTCTTTTTATTTCTGGTGGTAAGTAAAATACAATGAGATAGGTAAGTTTAACCGTGTGTCGATTTGTCGAAGAGTACTCAGGTGCTATGAACCTTAGGTACTACAATGAATAGGTAAGCAGATATCCAATATTTTATTCGCTTTTTTGCAACGAACGCTATACACATACTTTTGTTGTGCTAAAGAGATTTTGAATTGCTATGGCTAGCTTTTTTCTCGAACGACAGACCCAAGGAGTATTGTTTAGTTTAGGGAAACCAGTAGTGATCTCGTACCATGAAATGTAAAACTGCACGTAACATGTCTAAAATACAGGCTTAGCCTAGTTTAGGAACCTGTGATTGTACCTATCTCAATAGCTGTATTTTCAATATATGTATCTACCTATCTAAGACCACTGCATGTAATTTTATATACAAATAAACATTTTTTTTTGTTTGATAGGATTCGACCAAATCTGGTTATAAAGGGGAAAATGGCAATTAGATATGTTAAGGTATCGATTTCCGAGACATGCTTCTAAATGGAACGAACGTCTACGTCATAGGAACTTTACCGGTTGACATCGATGGGGAGGAATTCTTTGACGCCTGAAACAGAACTTGGCGAAATTACTGCGGTTCCGCTATCATGGTTTCGTCACCTAATAGAAAGCTAAACAACTAATATTTGTTTTCCATCAAGATAAAGGCCAAACCTTTGTCCAATTTCTGATAATGTGATAAACTCCATTTTCCCTATTGATAACGATAAGCATTTGTGTATTTACTTGTTATGGGTTATTGTAGGTACCTTTACTTATTTCCATTAGTCATTTTTAGGGTTATGTCTGTCTGTCTGTCCGTCATGAAGCTGTATCTCTGGAACCGTGGTAGCTAGAGAGCTGAAATTATCACAGACGATAGAATATTTCTCTTGCCGCCTCCACAACAAATTCTAAAATTAAAAAAAAGGGATCCCCCTTTCTAAGAAGGGCTCCCATACAACAAACGTGATTTTTTGCCGTTTTTTGGTAGGTACGAAATCCTCTGTGCCCGAGTCCGACCCACACTTGGCCGGTTTTTTATACGTAAGAAAATAAGAATATGGATAAGTATACCAAGGTAGTAAGTACTGTATTTTCACGATAAACTTACAACGAAATTCAATGCTTATGCTGCTGTCATACGACAAAAAATAAACCCAAGTAGGATGTCCATAAACTATAGCTCCTGTAAAAAGAAAACTAAGGAAGGAGTTGCAATCCTCCTTGTTTCGAAATTGCTTAAAATTCGTTACCTATTCAAAATTACTTCTACAGCAGATGTCTATGTGATAACGTTGGCAAATAGAAAAAACTCTAATTACCTAAAATATACAAATTAAATAGTAGATAAGTAAGTTGGTAAGTAAAATCTAATATAAAAACAATTTTAAACTTGGAATTAGCAGCCACAACCACGAGTGTGTCTCGTAGAGTTGCCCAATTAAGAATCGAGAATTTAACTCATTCTAAATTTAAATTCATAACTAGCCGTTAAGCGCGTCTTCACTGCTTCACCCCTGCTTTATTATTCTATCTCCAGCTTCCGTGTCATCGTACCGAGTTACTCAACTTTAAATTCTAAAGCAAACAGCTTCCCGTCTTTGCTATACGTTCTAATTTCGAACAGTGAAGAATTTTAAATGTCAATTTGATGACAAAAGAAACATAACTTCCTTCCAACTTTGAAACAATAATATCAACGAACCGCACTTGACTATAATTATATGCCAGTCGAATTCTAAGAATTAAAATAATGAATGATATCTTATGCCTATCATGAATTCATGATTAGTTCGTATCGTAGTCATCATACCTTTAAGTTGCCCTATCACATATCGTATAGTACAGAAACATACTTGTAATTATGTACTAAAAAGTTGAAGTTAGTAACATTGTGTCTTAACTGTGAGATTACACAGGCCTGCAAAATGAGGGTCATAACTTCCTCTCTGGAATTTGATGGCTGATTCTAGGGTATTTTGGTGCGCTGATTACGAATATGTACTTAGATTTTCTCCATCACCTCCAGATTTTTCGAAAAAGGCACAGATAGAAAATTGAAAAAAAGACCCACGTTTTCTCATAAAAAATATATATTTAAAAAAGTACATTACCTTTAACTTATAAAACGACTAAAATATAATAATAACTTGTTACTAGTCTACATTACACGTAAATTTAATTTGTGGAACCCGGTTCTTTTTTCCTGGAACCTTCGGTTGTGCGATTTTCGCTTAAATTTCCAGTTTGGATAGTCGCGCTTCAATAAACAACAATAGTCCGCCATCATGTTAGTATTCCATCTTCCACGATATCAGACTTCAAGCTCTTTCAAATCTTGGTAAAATCTTTCGCCTTGTTCTTTGCTAACGGCTCCTAAATTGTCTGGGAAGTAATCAATGTGCGAATTTAGGAAATGATGTTTAGTGCTTGTTTATGTCCCTTTTATTTTAGAATTGTATCCAGTTATGTCACAACAAGAAAAGTAGCCATCATTATCATGGTCTTTAGCCTCTCTTCATAGCATAGGTGAAACAATTTTGAAGCTATTTTTCTGGCCTTTTAAACACTTGCGAAATTGTAATAAACAAGTCGAACAAAGTTTATGAGGTGTCGAAGTTTTGTCTTGGTTACTTAATACGTGTCCAAAATAACTTTTGTAAATATTTTTCACAAACTCTGTAATACTGTTTCATTGTTTTATCACTATAAAATTTCGGGAGATATTACAAAAACAATTCGTAGAATTTAAACACCTTTGCAATGACATTTTAAAGTTCATGTTTCAAGATTCAACTGTTAATTATCTAAATCAGTTTGGGTACTTATACAAAAACCCTTTGGTTTATCTTTATTATACCCTTTTCTAATTATATTTACAAAAAATAGGTATCTAATATTACTACTAGGTAATTTTTTGATTTTATTACAAAATTAAGTCAAAACTACCCGTTTTTAACATGGTTAAGGCGAATTACTTATACTTTTTATGTAGTAATTACCAAATTACTGATTTGCATGATTTTCTATGTCCCCTTACACTAATTAAATGCAATAAAATTTAAACTGAAGTAATTTAATGACGTTTTATAAATTTTAAAACGTAGGCGCTCAGACATTTTAAAGCAAAATCTTAAATATTCAATATCAAAAAATCCTGACGTGTAGGATTTTTTTTATTATTTTTCTCGTAATCAGCACATCAGAAACTATAGAAAATGTTACTCAGATTTCAAAGAGGAAAACCATTGCAGACCTGTGTTATTGATTTAGTCAAAGTTATGTGGATATAATAAATGCTTTAAATAACGTAGAATATTATTTATGTACCCACATGAGAAGTTTTCGGCACATTTTGACTATAAATCCAGCAGCTATAGAAATTTTTGTGTTGTTTTACACATAGTAAAGTATCCCAATAAAAAAAAGATACATTACATGTAATGAAAGAGACTTTAAATTGTAGGAATCTAATAATAAAATAGGTTTTATATCAAATTACTAACACAAATAAAAAAAAACATCTGTTTTGGTGAAGTTGCCGATAACTGTCAAATAGAACGTTGCGAATTTAAAAAGTTGCAAACAAAATTGTACTCACTTTAGCTCCGATCTGGTTACCGCACTGTCCGGCCTGAAGATGCACTATTTCCCTCATATTTTATAAATTAAATTACTATTTATTATATTAATACTAAAATATTATATTTCTCTGCACAATCCCGTCACACGCACGGACGGGCTGCACGAATGAATTGAAATGAAAAAGGAACGGCCGACGGCGACCGAATTGGTTCTGCTTGGGGTGTGTGTGTGGCGACGTAAAATATTTTCCCCGAATTTGGGGTACTTGATGTCATTATAGGGTATTGTAAGTAATAGTACATGACTACTTTCACGAGTAGTAAGTATATGTGAAACGTGAAGTATTTTCAGGGGTTTTGAAGTGCGGATACTTTAATTTATGTTGATTAGTAATAAAATACCTAATGCTTTTTTCACTACGAACGAGTTTGATTGCTACATGCTGTCACGCTTCGCTCTTGAGCAGAGCTGTTAGCATTTTTATTGCCAGTAATTAAACCATATATACCATTAATATTAAGTTATTATTATAACAGCATAATCATAAAACAGATGATTATGGCGCAGTTCTTGTAAACTACTTAATTGTGTTATAATTCCATTCAGTGATCATAAAACAGTGTTGGAAGAGAACGACAACTTCCTTACATTCTAATATGTATAATAATATTATATCCTTTTGTACGTTGTTTGTCACTAGCTCCGCCTCAAAGGCTGGACCGATTTAGATGATTTTTTGTGCGTAAACATATTATATTTCAATAGACTCCTGGATAGTTTATCTGTACAGCTGTTGTCGGTATGTTACCAATTTAATAACTAACTAGCTGACCCTCACAACTTCGTTTGTGTTACATGTTTCTTTGCTTGCTGCTGAGCTCCTATTCATCGTAGCGTGATGATTTATAGCCCATGACACTTCACAATAACGTAGCTTTCTATTGGTGAAATAATTTTGAAAATCGGTTCAGTAGATCCAGAGTAAGTACCCCTTACAACGTCACAAACTCACAAACTCACAAACGTTACCTCTTTATAATATTAGTATAGAAGATAATATCTGCTTCGACCGCTAGTATATTTATAAAAATCCTTTTAGTATTAACAGTAGATATGAAAAATGGAACTACTAGGTACTTACTAACGAGTGGACTTTAAATTTTTAGTTATAACAACACATGCGCATGATTCACTCCAAGTAGCGACAGCGACGCAAATTCGCGCCGGCAATGAAACCATAAATTAATTCAAGCACTAATTACATTCTCTATGCCGTCGACCGATGACGACCGCACTTGCTGCACGCCAACCGTGTTTCCGCTACAAATGACTTAAAAAACGTTTTAAAATCTTTTGGTTCGAATTTTATAGGATTCAAAGAAACCATCTTTGAAGTTTAGAATTTTTATTATGCAAAGTACATTGACTTTGCTACACTCGACCTTAGGTTCAGATTCGCTCCTCGATAGCAAGTACACTAAGTATAGGCCTAGGGTGACTTGATCATTGGCAGTTAATTCATTGTAATTCAGAATCAAGTTGAGGCCCCGCCAAAAATCTTAGTGCTTATAATCAGACGAATAAAACAAGTTTTTAAGCCCTTAATCTCTGACGTAGTTTTGTTTTATCTTGACTTCATTCTTAGTGCATTTCCAGTTGCTGGCAAGCCTTAAAATAGAATAATTCTACCTGAATGGGAAGAGTGGAAATATTATCTACTTTTCCTCCTAGGTGCTCCACTTTCCCTAATAGGTGGAATAGGGGATTTTATTAGTAATCTTGGGAGTAACTGCCGCCTGACCTTCAAACCCTGTAAAGATACTTGTGTAGTTCATTGCCTCGTTTTTAGCATATGTTTAAAGACTAATCCACTATGTTTTTAGTCTGCAGACTCATCAGGTTCTAGCACTAGCAGGTAAGGTCTCTTGGACTCCGGAGATATGGCTAAGGTCACTAACATTCACACTTAAAAATAAGAACTGTTTATTAGAAAAGTAGGTACCTACGTAATAGGATATCAGTTTTAATAAGTGTTAAACAGAAAATCTATGATTTGTTGACAATTATCATGGATTTAGATAACCTATAGAAATCCTTTCATATCATCAAATATTTACGTCATTTTTAGTACAACATAGGTAGTCTATACTGATTTCTATGAAAAAAATATAATAAAAATAACTTGATGTCTCATATACATATTTTTATATAACGTGCTTGACAGTTTGGTATACTTTGTTAAAAACGTGCTGATGTGTTGATCATACTCCAGGGATAATATTATTATGACCTAGTATAGTGATAAAGTGGGGAAGAAACAGCGGTCGCTGCTGGACAATAGACAGAAACTTGATACACATTACACACGTATCTGTCTTTCATATAATAATGTTCTTCAAGTGAAGCTTGAATAGGCATATTGGGCCTTTAGATCAACTGTTTATGAGCATTCAAGCTGTGAAAGTGGCCTTCAATCTTTGAAACTCTGAAAAAACTGAAAAAACTTGACGTTCCATCAGACGAGAGGCATCGCTTTATGAGCTCCATTAGCTCCATATGTCTATAAGTAGGTATAGGTGTAAAAAGATACTATTAAGATCTTCAAGTTCTAAGCTAACTACACCTGTGTGTGCTGGCTAATGTGGAAAAATATAAATAAAATGGATATTTTGACTAATAGAAGGCTCAACACCAGGTGTCTGTAAAGATGTCAAGAAGTCGCATAACCAATGCTTCGAATTTTCAACAAAGACAATAAAGAATAATATGTCATTGACAATAAATGAATATATTATGCCATTTTATTTAATTGTCTTTGTTGCAAACTGAAAATGGCTTAACGACTAGCCGTGGACTGTAAAAGGCTGATTTCATTGGCGACCAGTAAAACGTGCTGCTTTTTTTTGGTAAAAAATAGTTTTTGTTTTAGTTAAGTAATTTTATTCAATGAAATAGGTACCTAGCTTTCGACAGTATAATAGTAGACAGCACGCAACAAAAATCTGTTTCAAACACTGAAACCTTTTTTTATCACGCTAATATCATCAGAACAATTTGGAATTTATGACTTAAATGAGTAAATAGGCCTAATCTGAAAAACCAACTAACAATTCGTGCTGCGAGAACAAGAACGTTCTTTATCTTACGTCAGTGTTGCCAAGTTGTGAAAACTTTCTCCCTATTTAAATTAACATTGAGGAAAGTTCTACCACTATTACAACTAACCCGCTTAATTTGTGGCAAGCTATCCATGTGTTTCTTGTACTATATCAGCTTATCTTACGCAATAAATTTATCAAATCTTTGTCTTTCTTTCCCGTTACAAATCTAGTTAAACTAGGAAAGTAGGACGTGAAATGGCCAGATAGGTACCCTATACTTAGTCTAACAAAGTTCTAAAAGTAACTTTATGTGACGGTTTTGAAATACGAGTGTGTATTATTAAAGCGTCACTTATTTAATTGAATAAATGCAGTACCTTACCTACTTCATGTTAATGTAGAAAAAAATTTCAAAAATAAATCTGATACTTTCTAGAGGGTTTCCATATTTCCAGAACAGACCCCGTATCACTCCCAGCAGTGATAAAAATCAGAAACCAAATAATAGCTTCTCCTAGCAGCGAAATAGAAAATGGACTCCGGTATCCAAAATCCAAGAACGTACACTAAAATGAGGAATAGTCTAAGAAAATGAGGAATAGTCTCTGGGAATAGTATCGAAAAACAAGCTACCGAATTGAAACCCTGTATCCGTTTTATTCGTGCATAAAAACAGTTTTATGGTTCTGGGTTATAGTTACTGACCTGATTATATTTTGGTCATTACTTCCTTACAAACAAGACATTTATTTTGGAATCTTGGGAAATGAATCTTCGGGATTATAGATTCCAGTATAGACGGCCACATGCGTGATGCACCGCCGAGACGACACATTGATATGGCCACAGATATCAGAAAAAAGCCAAATGGCCAAGAAAAATCGACCAATCCTGTTCGATTGATCCTGTTCTGCATCGCGATATGACAGTACTCATCGTGAGGATGACTGTACTTACCAACCTGTACCTGACCAATCCTGTACTTACAACTTGCAGCGCTATGACAGTTCTTGCCGCGAAAAACACCAACAGCCCAACATTAACAGAACTATTTATTGCCTGCTGCCAAACAGGTGCTCACCCTGCCTTGTCAAAGAAAGAGAAACCTCCCTTTTTGTCAGAAGACTGAGATAGTCTCTGACGTCTCGTCACACCTGCCTATAGACAAAGACTTCTATTTAAACTGAGGTAGACATGCCCTACGCACCGATTTTTGAAACCTATAAACTGAGCTAATTAGCAGCGTTGCTCGCACTGTTGTGAGTCAAAACTTCGTGAGAAGGTGCTCGACTTGCAATCTGAGTCCATACGCCTTCTCTTTTACTCTTTTTCTATTCGTATATTGCTATTGTGTGTGGTGACAATTACGTAAAAAATATTTATAAGTGAGTGTAGTCTTATTAATGTGTGTATTTGAGGATTGCTTTTGAAATCTCGTTTGTTAGAGTACGGCGCGTCTACCTCAGTTTATATAGAAGTCTTTGCCTATAGATAGTAAAGGAAATCCAAAAATATTTGTCATTGAAAAACGCTATTTTTTTATTTTTGGCTTTTTATTGTGTTAGCTAATAACTTTTTAGAGTTGGTGGTATAGATAGAGAGAAAAGAGATCACGAAGTTGCCCATCGTTGCTCAACAAGTTTGCCGCTTACTGTACCTTCCTACACAGGGGGTACGGCAAAGCGGGTATTCTCATATAGGTAGGTATAGTCCAACCCTACCCGATCTGGCAATAATGTAAACATGTCATGTTTTGACAATCGTTGTCTAAAGACAGATGAGTAGAAAAATATAGTATCTATCTATGACAAGTCATTGAATTTTTTACTATCCTGTTATCCTGAGTAGGTATTTTAAATGAAAATAAGCTGTCATAAAGAAGTTATTTGGTGTCGAAATGATTGTAAGAACACTGTATGACTCCTGGATACTGGAATATAATCAGGGTAAATATTCAATTGCAAGTAACTTTGGATATACATATAGGATCAAATGTGTTTGTTTACATTTTTGCGCAAAGCTATTGAAATACAGTATAAGTATGCTAAGCCAGACTTCTACTGACTAAAACCACACGGTACCCAGAGTCCTGGGTACGGCCTCAAAAGGATAACCCCACCACTGCCGAAGGTTACAACAATACCGAAAAGACCCATGCGGACGTACTTGGATTTGATTTGACGTAAGTCCTAAAAATGCTATGCTGTGTTTTAGACTAAACCGGTGTTTGATAGACGAGTATTATGCAGCCAAGTAGATTTTGAATGCAACTGGAATTGATGCTAAGATGAGAGAGAATAATACAAAGTTACAAAGCGACAAACGGTATAATAAATAATAGCTTGTCTTACATGCTGTTTTCATTTGCCTATGTAATTGACCACCAAACAATGGTCGGCTCTGTGCTGTGTGCGAAATTCCCGCCCAATTTGACTGTCAAAGTGACATTTGAAGTAATTAGGGGTGTCAACTACTTTCAATTGAAATAGAAACTAGAAAACCGTGAAATGGCTGACTTTAAAACTGAAACCTGATTAATGGTTACTAATGTACCTGTAGACCAAAATTTACTTACTTACTGTTTATATATCGTTTTTTTAGGGTTCCGAATCCCAATGGGTTTCTTTTACTGGGACTCCGCGGTACATCTGTCTGTCTGTCTGTCACCCGGCTGTATTTCATATATCCTGATATTGATAACTAAACAATTGCAATTTTCACAGATAATGTATTCCTGTTGCTGGTATAACGAAAAGTACATATAAATACATAATTATGGTCACGCCTCTATCCCCGAAGGGGTAGGCAGAGGCATATTATATGCCCACATTTCACCTTTGTATAATTTGTCCCACGTAATAGGTGGTGAGCCGTATTGCCGTGGTTAAATGGACAGGCGCAGGTTGTGACTGCCTGCTTTTGAAATAAAGCCTTCTACTTAGTCTAACGACTGCCATTTTACTGGCAACCGGGACCAACGGCTTAACGTGCCTTCCGAAGCACGGAAACGCTCAAATAAATGTCACAAAGTGATCACATGGATGGTCACCAATTCATGGACCGGCCATAGTGAAAATTGCTTACTGCAGTGATCGTTTACAGAACACTGAGTCCGCGGGGCCACGAGCGCTTCTATATAACGAAAAGTACTTCTAACAATCCCTCCAAAAAGGCTCCCAGATGCGGGATTATTTCCGGAATACGTGTTATTAGGCCCCTACCGAAACTTTCGGGCCCCAACCTAACAGTAGTCTCACTTTCAAGTGCTGCATTTAGTTTGCTGTCTAACTGACGAGGTCATAACGATGATGTGGAAAATAAAAAAAACCTTATATCATATCAAAGCTTCTGGCCTTATTAACTGCCTTCGTGGTCCTGTGGTGAATTTCACAGCACCTCGCTTAAGAGCCTACCAGACGCCAAATTGTTAAAAGAAGATAGAAGATATACATTTTAGCGTGCAAGAAAGAGAGAGATGCGATCGGTTTTTGTGCGCTTTTAACGAAATAAATTAATTATAAAAAAACTATAACCAATATGAAAAAAATGCTCTAGTGCAAATGAAGATTTTACTATAGTCTTTCTTATAAATATTTTATATTATAAAAACAACTTTTAACATACGAGATCTATCTTAAAATTTCACGAAATCGAGGTATTTTCAACACAAAAATCTATTGAGGATTTTATCAGTAATCGTGTTTCGAGCCTAGAGCGTTTTTAGTTCATGAACTAAAGTTGTCTGTGTTCAAATTTTAATTCATTAGACCTCACGAGTCCTGAGATCTAGATCAAAGTAATAGTCTATTTGGCGTCATATGGACTCTTAAAACTGATGACTCCTCAGAACGATTTAAGAATCAACGGTGATTTTAAAAGATGAAAAGAATTCTAACATTAAAAAGCTGAAACCTTTCAAACCTGTCTTTTCAATGTTAGAAATGGTTAGCTCACTTTCTAAAAGAAAATTGATGATGTATCTGAATTATTTGTGTTAAATGTCTGAGTATAAAAAATATAAATGCTAGCATGTATTACTTTGGGCTAAATGGTATTATTATAAAAATATATTTATTGTTATTTTATTATTATTTTATCATTTATTTTATCAATTATAATGAGACGTGAATTTTTAGCAAGCTAACAGTCTACAGAGTCTACACTGTCTGACATACTGAACAGATTTTTCTTGGAAATTAAATTAAACATTATAACACCTTCATTCATATAATACATCATAATTATTATGTTATCTGTAATATTACGCTCATAATAGGTACATATGAATGAAACCGTGCAAATATTAAAATTAATTTAATTCTAGAAATTTACAGAATATATTCGTACCTATAACTACAAATTAAGCACAATTTAAAAGGCTAAAGTTTATTAACCTCGAACAATTAATAATCTCATCAAAAGTATAAGAAGTAGGTAAGTAAATTTCTACCCCTAAAACTCGTTGTTACCTACATATTTTCATTAAAGTATGAAATAGGCAAATCCACGGGTTACAGCCAGTTTGTCATAGAAAAGGATAAGCTCAATGGTTCTATAGACTTATAGACGTTCCATTTCAACCACAAAATATAACCTTCGGAATCTCATCTTGAGGGCGCTATCTGAAAATCAGAGCTGCACTTCTTAAGTATTGGCTAATGAGATGTAGCATTAATGCTGAGATGGTGACCCATTCAGGACTCGCACGGAAAATTTATTAGGGTATAAGTAGTTCTATGGCCAAGTTTTTTCATGTAATTGCAATGTGCGTTTTCTGAATAAATGTTTTTCTTTCTTTCTTTCTTTCTTTCTATCTTTCTTTCTTTCTTTCTTTCTTTCTTTCTTTCCTTCTTTCTCATACAATCTCATACAGCATAACAGTGCGTATTCTTGTAAGGGACAAGTAGTGACAACCCTAGGCATTAAGGAATGATTTTCAGGCATGCGCTCCATTTGGTGGTGCCTATTGTAAATCTATTCACGAACGGTATTCCTATGTGAGTCATCCCCCTCCATTCTTCAGTCTAGACTTAGATATCATTTTATTAGCAGTGGAATGAGTCATTTTGAAGTTTATAGGCTAGACACGGGTATTAAAAACTACACGGGTATAAAAAAGGTAGGTATCGCTATCCGTTTTAATCTCATTTCGCAACATATTCTCAGAATAAGCCTGTGTGTTATTCCAGACTATAAACTATCCCTGTATAAAATTACAGCCAGATCCGTTCAGCCGATAGTGCTTCACGCGGTTTCACCCACGTAGTTCCCGTTTCCGTGGGAATACGGGAATTAAAAAAAAATAACCTATGTTCACCGCAAAGAGTGTAGCTTCCCAACAGTGAAAGAATTTTTCAAATCGGTCCAGTAGTTCCGGAACCTATTCAATGCAAACGAACAAACAAACAGTTAAATCTTTCCTCTTCATAATAATATTAATATAGACGCATACGGCAATATCTCCATTCCAAAGACGTTTGATGAGCCCTTTGACATAAGCGCCTGGCGTCCGCTCTTTAAGCGAAATGGCCTCTATTATTAGGTTATTAGGTTATTAGGGTGTAAATTGTAATTTCTGTCACCTTAATGGTGGAATTTCCAAAAATCATTTCTTAGTGGATCCCTAGACCAATACAAGGAACCTATTTGCCAAATTTGGACTTTCTACTCCCAGCGGTTCGGGATGTGCGTTGATTGTCAGTCAGTCAGGACATTCACGTTTATGCTACTGCTCCACCTGCACCTTAACGCGATTAACACCATAATAGCACTTCAACGTAGATGTGGCCAAGGTTTTAACGTGGTAAATTACAAACGGCATTAGTAATGGCATTAAACGTTAAGCGATAGCTCGGGCTGTCAGTTTTTTCGAGACATCAAAGGGTTTTAGCAGGTAGTTTTGCGCGCTAAGCGATGTTGGCTACATTAACGCCAGTTAACGCCATCTCATTTCGCAGGCATTCATCTAAAAAATTGGGGGTTACTCTATGATTGCTTAACACATTATGTATAAATAATATAAAATTTACAACCAAAGCATATTTTGACACCGATTTTTAAGATTAAACACTTGACCGTTATTTGAAACTTTAAACAATTGAGATAGGCCCTATGTTCGGCGCTGCTGACTCTTTCTACCGTATTGCTCTCTCACTCGCACCGTCCCCACCAGGCAGGTGGCGGTCGTCGTCGAAAGAAAGCGACCGCCGGTCCATCATTGGTGTCCTAGTTCTTGCTGCGCACAGTCGTGCTTAAGACTCTTTCAAGTAGTACAAAAACATTTAGTACTTATCATTGTAAAATATAATATTAGATAATATTAATTTTAAAATTCTAAAAATTTCAGTTACCTATTTGAAATAATTAGTAAGTTATTTTCAACTTTTTATCTGTAACGGTGTTACCGTTCGAATTGAATCATATAATAATTATTTCTACCCTACTTTGTTATAATTTTATCATGATATTTTTTTTTCCATCCTGTGCACTTTTAGTATTTCCAAATACGATATAACAAACGATGGATAAAGATTCGAATCAGAATGAGGAAATTCTCGCTAACTCCCCAAAAGCAAGTACTTCGAAACAGTGTCCTATAAATAATGTTAATCAACGCGTGCAAAAACGAACTAAACGAAAGCGTTTATCAAGTAGTTCGTCCAGTTCTAGTGACTCCACTTCTTCTTCATCTAGCTCTAGTGACACTGATAGAAGCAAAGTAGTGCATAAAAGGAAAAATCGAGTAGATAAACATTCCCGCAGGCGGGATCGTCGCCGCATTGACCTATTATCTCGTGAGTTACATAACCTTCGTAAGCAAGTCGCACATGAGGGTGAGCCGACATTTTATGAGAATACTTGTTCAAACTCTAACGATTGTTATTTAGATGCTAATGTTAGTGATAACTTATTTAGTGAGGTAGGTTCATACGACTCCGGTAAACCTAAAACTTTTACAGAACCTCACATAATGTTTGAAATAGAAACCAAGCTAAAGGAACCCTCTGTTCCGAAAACTCCTCACGAATATTTGTGCTTATTGAATAATATTCAACATTTCGACAAGAGTGATTGGTGTGAAGTTCGTTACGCAGATACGCAAAAGTTGTATAATTTCTCTCCTGGTTTCGTTGACCTAGACGTAAATGACGAACTTAAGGCCTACGATTCGTCACGTCAACTTGCACAATCCGATAAGGCATATGCCGCCTTAACAGCTTGTATGCTAAAACAGCGCGAAGCCTTACAAAATTCTCTGCTTAATCTGATGCAATGGGCCCATAATTAAGAAATATCGTATGACGGCTTATGTGAAAAAGTTAATGAATTATTCACGAAGGGTGATGTATTTAAGGTTTCTTCCGAAATGCTCCAGCTCATTTGTGGGCACCGAGCCGAGATTATTCAAAGAAGAAGGGATGCTATCATAAACTTTGTACGTGATCCTCTTGTTAAAAGTGCATAACGTAAAGTTCCACCCTCTTGTCAAAATTTATTTAATGCCGAGCGGCTGACTACGGTCCTCGAGAAGGTCGGGGGCGTGAAGAAAGCATTCTTTCCCCCTAAATTAAGCCCCAGTAATGCTCCAGCTGCGCAAGCTGGTACGAGCATCCGCCGTCCCACACAAGGACAGTCATATTATAAAAGCCCGCGCAGGGTAGTTCACATTATCATGGATGTGGTGCATCTTCGCATATTTCCCATGAAATACAACCTACGCAAGGTTGTTGTCAGTCTCGTCCTGCGCAAGGATTTGAGCCTAAAGGTACCACGCAAGGTTGTTGTCAGTCTCGTCCTGCGCAAGGATTTGAGCCAAAAGGTACCGAGTGTGCAACCACTCGATCAACATTTCACAGACACACTAGAAGCAATTTTCGAACCAGAGGTGGTCGACATAATTACCAAGAGTACAACCGAGGCGCGCGCAAGCCCTCTGGAAACTCTAGAAAGGAGCCTATTAATCGAGGAAGACAGCGTAAGTATTGACAATTCCTTCAGAGCGGGGAGACTACTTCTATATTACCGACGGTGGCAAGAAATGCTTGCACCCCCTTATTTATTAAAAATCATAAAAGGGTACCGCATACCTTTTTCACAAAAACCACCGCTGATAATGCCGCATTTAATTCAAAATCGGCTCAGTACAGCAGTTTCAGAAACGATGACATCAGTCTTGTCACAAATGGAACGTCAAGGTGTTCTAGAAGTTGTCAAACCGTCTCCAAGTTTTATTTCGACAATGTTTCTCGTACCAAAAGGCGATGGTACCAACCGCCCTATTTTCAATTTAGCAGCTCTCAACAAATACGTTCTAACGGACAAATTTCGCCTCATAAATATACAACGAATACCCGAATTTCTACAGCCAAACGACTGGCTGTGCAAAATAGATCTATCACAAGCCTATTTTCATCTCTCGATATCGCCATCTTACAGACGATTTCTTCGCCTAGTTTACAACGGAAAACTTCTAGAAATGACATGTCTTCCGTTCGGCCTCAGTACGGCACCAAAGGTTTTTGCTTCTATGACCAATTGGATAGCTCAAACATTAAGGGATTCGGGTCTTCGAATTATAGTATACTTGGACGATTATCTCCTAGTTCATCAAAATCCCCAAACACTACAATCACACGTACATATTCTTTTGAACAGGCTTCAGTATCTCGAAATTTTTTTTAAATATGGAAAAAGAATTGGTTCCGAGCAGGATTCGAACCTCAGTATCTCGGTTGGCAAATAAACATGAACAAGTCAATTGTAGTGCCTCAACAGAGTATAAGTTTTCTAGGTGTTCACTGGAACCCTTGGGACAACGAAAAATTCTTGCCCAAGGAAAAGTGCATGAACCTGTCAGCAAAAATATCAATCATTTTAGACGATGGTTTCGTGGACCTGAAGAGCTTACAAAGCCTAGTTGGTCTCTTGAATTTCGCGAGCTTCGTCGTCCCAAGAGGCAGACTTCACTACCGGTCCCTTTTAGCGTTCCTCAACTCGCTGACCAAAGCTCCCGTTTCTTGCAAACGTTACCAAGTCCCCAGCCAAGGTTTGGAGGACCTAAAATGGTGGCTCCAGAACCATCATCGTCCGTCTTTAATTCATTGGCCACCCCCGTCACACTTTTTGGTAACAGACGCATCCAATCAAGCTTGGGGTGCCCAACTAGACAATCAGTCCTTCTCCGGGCAGTGGACCAGCCACGAGCAACTCTTACATTGCAACCAGAAGGAACTTCTTACAGTACTGAAGGTATTGCAGTGTCAACCACAGTCTCTAAACCATTCGTCGATATTGTGGCAAAGCGACAACAAGACTGCCGTTTCTTATATTCGAAACGAAGGGGGGACGAAATCGTCAATGATGATGAATTTAGCGGTAGAAATTTTCCAATGGTTAGATCTGCATCAGATTCAAATATCTGCCCAACACATTCCAGGCAAGTACAACGGACACGCAGATCATCTGTCCCGATATCGTTTACTTCCCGAATGGCATCTGCTACCTGGGTAGCAGATGCCATTCGGGAAGTAAACGATCTCTGTGCAACTGGTTGCACAGAGATCGTTTTCCAAAAATTTGGAACACCAGTAGTAGATTTATTTGCCTCGAAAAACGCCCACGTCGTTTACAATTATGTCTCCCTGGATCAGAGAGACAGTCAAGCGATGTTCCACAATGCCTTTTCTCAAACATGGAACTACCATATAGCATGGATATTTCCTCCACCCTATCTAATCACCAAGGTCTTATGTCACCTGAACCATGCTCAAGGAATCTTTTTGATAGTAGTCCCACGCTGGGAGAGGGTCTTTTGGAGAGCCGACCTCAAGTCCCGAGCGTTAGCGGCTCCGTTCACGATTCGCAATCTGCAACGTCATCTGATAGACATTTCGACCGGCCTTCCACCTTCCAGGGTCAACGAGATGACCATGGAAATTTGGAAGTGTGGGGGTGGGCAAATAACTTAACCGGCTGGAACCACTCCCAAATTGACTTACTTCTAGCATCATGGCGCCCTTCTACACGGAAAACTTATAGAGTAGCATGGAATAAGTGGCTTGCCTGGTGTAAAACAGAAAAATTTAACCCCTTTGAACCAAATGGTTCTACCTTAGCAAGGTACTTGTCTGATCTGTATTTGAAAGATAACCTTTCATACAATACTATTCTTGTACACAAATCCGCAATTTCCACTTTGTCTAATGCTGAAAGCTCGGGTCAGTTGAGTTCTAATGTTTTGGTCAAACATGTACTGAAATCGATTGCACTTAAAAGACCTGTATCTCATAAAAATAAAACGGTTTGGGATGTTGATGATCTAGTAGCTTATATATGTAATTATAGTGTAAATGAAAACAATATGTTCTCTGTATGTAGACATGCTGCAATATTACTTTTATTGTGCTCAAGTCGGCGTATTCATGACCTTACCTTACTCTCGGTAGACAGTGAACATTATGTAGATAATGAGGAAAATATAATTTTCCAAGTTTTGGTTCTAAAACTGACAATTCCAATTACAGGCAATCAGGGTGGAAGTTACTGACCAATAACGAAAATAGAAAACTGGACCCAGTGTTTTGGGTAAAACGATGTATTGATCTTCTCGATGCTAAGCGCAAGTTGGCAAAATGCACCAATTTATTTATAAATTTTAGGGGATCTAAAGCAGCCTCCCGTACTATAATTGCAGGCTGGGTCAAATCATTGTTGATAGAAGCTGGTATAATAGCGTCTCCTGGCAGCATTCGTTCCGCAGTATCATCAAAAAGTTGGTCTGCCAATACATCAATAGATGAGATTATGTCTCAAGGCAATTGGCGGTCAGACAATACTTTCAAACAATACTATAGGCGTGAAATTGTACCAAATGCTGCCAATAAAGGAATATCTCGTTTATTTATTCCATTGTAATTGACGTTTCTTATGTAAGATATTTATATTATATCTACCTACCCATACTTACCTACTGTATGATTATTTAATTGTAATAAGCTGTTCTCATTTGGTACTATCCAATAACAAAGATAGATTATTTTAAGTTATTAATTGGTTTCAATAATATTGAATAAACGTATATTTTGTGTTTAAAACATTTATTTATTGCTCGCATCCTACAGAATACGTACCTACTTACAGAAATGTTAATTTGGTTAATAAACACTTTCTATATTCATAATTCTCTCGTCACATTGATGTCCTTCCAATCCCATACTCACCAGGCGATAACAAACACGTCTCAATTGTTTAAAGTTTCAAATAACGGTCAAGTGTTTAATAGACGCGTTTTACCTGAAATAAAACGCTTATTAAATACTTACCTTATTTGAAACTTTAATTTTAACTCTGCCTGGTAATTTCGACTCAATGATGGACCGGCGCGCGGTCGCTTTCTTTCGACGACGACCGCCACCTGCCTGGTGGGGACGGTGCGAGTGAGAGAGCAATACGGTAGAAAGAGTCAGCAGCGCCGAACATAGGGCCTATCTCAATTGTTTAAAGTTTCAAATAAGGTAAGTATTTAATAAGTTTTATTTCAGGTAAAACGCGTCTATTAAAAATCTATTTCTGGCTATTATTTTCCGTTTGCATAGGTAGAAAAAAAACGCCTTCATTTGCGGGGTTTCGTCGTTTTCTAAACTAGTCCCCTTAAACCCCCATTGTGTGATTAGGTTCAACCTCCATCTTGTGTTAAAGCGTAACTTCTTAAATTAATCCACTCTAACGGCGCGCGGCGTTGTGACGGTCTTCTCTCGTTTTCCATAAATTCATTTGCACTAATATTGTTTGCCATAATCATTCCCGATCATAATATTGTGTAATAATGTTTGCCTTAACAACTCAACAGTGATAACTTTTATTTGCCATTAAATGACTTTATATAACAACATAATATCATAATAATTAGTTTCCATAAGTAACACATCTCATAATCGACTCTTGACATAATCAAAATTTGATATGATTATGAAAATAATACATAATATTGTGAGGTCGAAATTAATTATTCTTAACACCCCGACTCAGTGCAATCCGACTCGGATAGCGAATCGAAGCTCCCGCTTTAGTCTTCGTGGTTCTTTTTTAAACCACCCAGAAGTAGAAGCCCCGCATAGCGGGGCTCCGTCAGGCCTCCGTCACTCGCTCAAAAACGCGCGCTATGTACCTACCGCTCGGCATCTCCCTGGGGATACAACTGGCAGAGGGCTGCCGGACGCCCGACTGAGCACTCGCATCGCACCACATCGCACGTTTCCCGCGCTTACGCTTCTAAATTGTGCGGTGGATGGGTGCAATAGTACAAAAACACAATAAAATTTGTCGTTTTTTAAATTGCCGAGAGACGAAGAAAGCCGAGTACCTAATATTTTAAATCTTATCAATGTTTTCATAATTTATTTATTTGAACATAAGTAGGTAGGTGATAATAATGTAAATCGTAAATTAAGGAGTTATTTGAGTCAGGTATTATAAAAGTGTTGTTTTTGTAAGCAATTCAATGTTTTGTAGTATTTATAGGTAAAAAGGTTTTATAGGTAGTCGAAGCGCTCGTGGCCCCGCGTACTCAGTGTTCTGTAATCGATCACGTTAGTAAGCAACTTTCACTATGGCCTGTTTTTGGATGGGTGACCATTCATGTGAACACTTTGTGACCTTTATTTGAGCGTTTACGTGCTTCGCAAGGCACGTTAAGACGTTGGTCCTCATTGCCAATAAAATAGCAGTCAGCCAAGTTGGAGGCCTTTTTAGGCGGTTTTAAAAATTTAAACAGCAGACGGTCACAACCTGCCTGCTCACCACCTATTACTTGGGACAAACTATAAAAAAATTAAATATGGGCATCTAATATGCCTCTGCCTTCCCCTTTGGAGATCAACGCGTGACCATATATGTATGTGTGTGTAACATAGTAAGGTAGGATGGCCGGATGGGATAGGTTAATAGCCGGTACTTACGCTAAAGGTAATGACAGTTAATTTTAGATTTCTTTGATATTTTAGTTATGGGTAGGAATAAAAAAAATAATAAAAATAGCCGGTACTTACGCTAAAGGTAATGACAGTTAATTTTAGATTTCTTTGATATTTTAGTTATGGGTAGGAATAAAAAAACAATATAAAAATATAGATATACCTACCTACTGTGATTCATAATTTATTTTTGGTTTTTACGTGCATTTATAAAAGCGTGGTTTTTCTAGGGTTTTTTAAACCATTTTTTTTTCCTTACATTCCATTAAATTGTTAGTTACATACATGTCGACCTAATAAAACCGTATTAAAACATGGTTGATTCGTAACATTCGTTTATTACAACAATCATATTAGGTTCAACCCTAGCGCATTCTTACGATGACGTCACTCGCACAGCAGGCAACACAGTCTCGACGCTATGGACGCGTGTTTAAGGTACAATTCTTCTCGTTCTCAGCAGCAGGTATTATTATTAAAATTTTGTAGGCTAATATAGCGTAGGTATTGTCGCGTTTGTATGGGAGTGATGTATCTGTTACGTAGTAACTATTTAGTAATCTGTGGCTCCGTCGAGCTTGGTTAGTAGACGCCGTTATGAGGTTTAGTTTTAGGTTTAATTGTGAATAAAAAATCTGTGTCGTATAAATTATCTTTACTTATTTATATTACGGTGAATAAAAGTTATGGAAAATGGCATTATTGAAAACGAAAATTATGGCAAATACATTTATTGATTTACATAAATTATTATGACACTTGATCGATTATGACCAATGGAATTAGTGAAAGTCATTTTATGTCATCTCACGATTATGGCAACTGAAGCGTTATTTCTAATGAAATTATGGCAAATACCAGTATGGCATATTAAATTATGGTAAACATTAGTAAACCCGTTGTGACCTTAATGTAGCCAAAGCGCATTCTTAATGCCTTAATTATCGAGTAGTTGGACATCAACATTAATGTTAACGCAGGTGGAGCAGTAGCATTATATATCGATTACAGATCTTAGAGAAAAAGAAGTAAAACATCAAAAAAATATTGCGTTTTTTTATTAACGGGGGGGAGGGGGGGGCGCAGTCTGAGCTTCGCACCCTGGCGCTATATAGCCTTAAGACGGCCCTGCATCCACACTCACAAACTTTCGCATTAAATTATAAGTAAGAAAAAAAAACGATGTTTTGATGTGGTTCTATTAAGTGGACTTTAGTATAAAGTAACATTTATCTTTTTAGCATTACCGTTGTTTTTTTAAATGGGTCAAGTTAAATTGTAATAGGTCAAAATTCTAAGCCAATGACGACTCGACTTAGCACTTCAAGTCAAAGTCATTGAACTCTCCCGCGCATCCACGCGCTAGTAAAATCTAGACCACAAGTATCACATCTAGACTTAGATCATAAATTTATAATTTGCCTCTGTAAAGAAAGCAGAAATTATAATTTTAAATCGTTATTGCACTTGTTTCACGCCTTGGAGAACTCAACCCAGAAAAAAAAATACCGTCACATTTTTTTAGGTTATTTTTTAAGCTATGGATTGTAGAATGACTCTGATGTAGTACTTTTAGGGTTCCATACTCGCAGAGTAAATACCCTTTCAGTGAGACTTCGCTGTCCGTCTGTCATCATGATGAGACTGTGTCAGGAACAGTGATAACTAGAGATAGAGCTGAAATTTTTACAGATTGTGTATTTCACTTTCACATACACTAAAATCAATAAAAAAAATTAACAAAAAATCCGACTTCAAACAAAAACTAAAAAATGAACAATAAAATTAGCTTAGCACAAAGTAATGGGTGAGTATATTTAGATTTATCAGATATTATTAAATGTAATACTGAAAATTTTTGTTTGAAGTCTGTTTTTTTTGTTGAAATTTTTTTTTTCATTATTTTTAGTGACGGGTAGACTGAAAATATATTGTTCTAGGGGTATTGTTCTCCCCAATACAAATTAATCAAGCCCAAATACAAAGTAGCTGCTATAAATCGTTAAGGAATTCCCTCGATTCGAAGGATTTCTTCGATTTCTCCAGGATCCCAGCATCCGATTCTGACTTCCTGTATATGGGACCACATGGGAAGCACCAGCTTTCAAATAAAAAAAGAATCATCCAAATCGGTTAACTCCTTCAAGCGATTTGCCGGTAACAAACATTTAAAAAAAAACAGACGAATTGAGAACCTCCTCCTTTCTTGGAAGTCGGTTAAAAATAATTATTTTTTGGTCTGAGGATAAATTGTTACTTCCCGCTCTTCAGTGTGGGTCCTAATATAGTAAGTATCTATATTACTTGTTTACCGACTGGTAAAAAGAAATCCGTAGGTACTTTCATAAAGAGTTCTACCACAAAATAGGAACGTGATAGGTATTTGTGTGTTGTGGTTCTACTTACCTATAAACCTATCCTACTTTAGGTCCTCAGAGAATTAGCTTAGAAATTACTCGTAGATCTAATATGGATGTTTCAAAGGAAAGGCGGATAGATCCCTTATGAATACTTTCTTTTTAACCGATTTCTAATAAAGGAGGTATGTGTACATTGTGAACCCAAGTAGGTACAGCGGTCACATAACACGCCACCAACCCCGTCACAAAGTGTTGGGAGTCCTGGGACAACCTTCCGAGGGCTTACCCAGGACTCGCAACCATAGGCTGTTGGGCGTAACGTGAGGTTTTTTAGTCAGTTGGAGACTGGAGTCCGGCATAACATCCATGAGCATTTACCCTCAAAAAAAATATCCCCCGCCACAAAGTGTTTACTTACGTTTCAATGAGAACCGGCAAAGTGCGAGTCGGTACCAAAACACGGCAGAAAATCACGGTTGGTGTATAGGAGCACCAGTAATTATTTTTGTTTATTTTAAAACTTATTAGTAAGTAGCGTGTCTTAATCTATAAAAAAATCAGCTCTCTATATATCACGGTTCCTGATCTTGTGATACAACCACGTGACAAACAGACATACACTAGTTAAGTCTCAGTAATGATTTGTTTTCTGTGGTAGATAACAGGGCCTCCTAAAAATGCACTCGCTTTTATAGTTAAAGCACCAAATGCTTTTACTATAAAAGCGAGTGCATTTTTCGTGGTGTCTTTAACTTTTATTTTTCGGCGTTTTTTTCTAATCTTTTCAGCTTTTGACGACGAAGCTTTTAGGCTAAGTAATGTTATTATCTTGGTATGTGTAAACAAGTTGCCTATCTGCTTCGAAATTTACGATATCGTAGCTCAAAGTGTCTGCCTCTGTGGCGCAGTCGGTAGTGATACCGCCTGCGGCGCTGGAGGTCGTGGGTTCGATTCCCACCGAAGACAAATATTTGTGTGACCCATAAATGTTTGTCTCAGGAGTCTGGGTGTTTCTATGTATAATATGTACCTATGTATTTAAAAAAAAAGTATATAAGATAAGTATCTATTAATATCCGTGGTCTGATACCCATAACACAAGCAGGTTATTCCTAGCTTACTTTGGGATCAGATAGCGTTGTGTGAAATGTCCGTGAATAAAAAAAAATGTCAAGTGCATGTTTAATAGGTCGCTGCTCCGCCTACGTGATATTCTGTTCCCGTTCTCTCTTCTCATGAGAATTTATTCCGGGAGTAAAAGTAGCTTATGTACCTATGTGTTACTTCAGACTATCATCTGTTCCTGTAGGTACCAAATTTCAGCCAGATCAAGGCATGTTAAGCCGTTGGTCGCGATCATGAAGCTATAGGTAAACATGGAGGCCACACTTCGAACAACCGCTTGAGTCAAATACCTACGTATCTCTATCTCACTCTCTGTGGGCTAACCTTCTCTTTCTAGGGAATTGTGCAGTGCTGCTATCTTCTTATTAGAATCTCCTAGAAAATAATAGAAATAGACCATACTAACCAAAAATGCAAGTAAAATAATTTATAAATAGCTCTATAGTTCGACTACGATTATTTAATGCGTAAATTGAAATATTTTATACCATAACATGCATGATTGGGTTGTCGAATCAGTGAATTACATTCCCATTTTCTAAGGATTCTGTAATGTGGCAACATTGGTACTACATGTCAACTGTCAAAGTGTCAACGAACAATAGAATGGCGGTTGACTTCATTGTTTTCACACAATAGGAAACGTTGTGAAGTAGTGTGACTATATTGAGGATTTATCTGGGACTTCCTGTGTATTATTAGAAGAAACACGAATGTTATTATTAGAGTAAATAAAATAAGTTAAGTATTGTTATCGTATGTTAATGATGAATAATTGTTTTAGGTTTCCTAAAAATAGTATTCAGCGAGAAATATGGTTATCCATTGTACCATTAAAAATTTAGTTAAATATCTATACTAATATTATAAAGAGGAAAGATTTGTTTTTTGTTTTTTTGTTTGTTTGTAACGAATAGGCTCCGGAACTACTGTACCGATTTGAAAAATTCTTTCACTGTTGGGAAGCTACACTCTTTGCGGTGAACATAGGCTATATTTTATTCCCGTATTTCCACTGGAACGGGAAACCGCGTGACATCCGCTAGTTTTTTATAAAAGCAATTAGTATACTAACGTATCATAATTTTATTTTCTCGCGTACCTTATGAACGAATGGATATAGGTGCAGTTCTATACATTCGTGTCGTGTAACTTTCTTAAAAGTGCTGGTAGATGGTGCCTCCTTTTCTATATTTAAAAAAAAATGAAGTTCTATGAAAGTGCCAGGATTTGCAATTTGCATTTTCAAAAAACCGATTATGATGTAGTACCAAAGCGCTTAAAACCATCAACAGTTCCTAACTTATTGTCCAATAATCCTGTTCCTAATTTATTGTCCAATAATCAACTTAAAAATACATTCATAAAAATAAAATAAATAGATTAAATAACTAAACTACTAAACTAATGCCTACTGAACATACCACCACTGATCATACCAGGCGCAAAGGTGCCCAATACACTAGCAGCGTTGCCGCGCTGGATAGCTATCCTTTGTACCAGGTAGGTACGACCAGACGTGGGAGTCATGCGTCTTGTCCTGTAGCCTACGGCCGATCTCCGAGACCAGAGCCTTAGTATCACTCCCGCAACTGCCCATCGTCTCTACAGCTGCCGCCGCCGGTGAATGGACGGTACGAGCCAAGTGACTGGCGGCGAAAGTGCTGATGCATGTTGCGTCCCACACTAAGCACTTGCCGTTCTTCCATGGCACAAGGGTCAGACCGTCCGGTCTCTTGCCGTCTGCGCGGGACAAACCTGGTGGTTCAAGGATACAGGGGACCTCAGCCGACCCAGAGCCCGCCGGATTAACTAATTAAGAGCGTGGTTACGCGGATGCCTACCGGTGCAGCGACAACTCAAAGCATGATGACCATCGCTCTCCACCATGGCACCGCAGATGCATTCGTGAGGTTCACACACCTTGCAGCCTAAGCGGAGAGCCACACGATCAAATTATTTAAAATCTTATTCCAATGACTTTAGCACTAACATTTCTTTATTTTGACATGAAGAGACATCGGCAGACTGTGAACTACCACGAGCTGCCGCGGCAGACTGTGAACTACCACGAGCTGCCGCGGCAGACTGCGAGCTACCACAAGCTGCAGCGGCAGCTTACGTCACAGCCTGCCACGGAAAGCCGCAGCGCGCGAGACGTACAGTTGATTAACCTTGAAAAATAACCCACTTGGATGATTAGCTTCGTTATTCGCAATGTACCTATGCAATCTGCAGAGAATGCTACCTATCAGTCTTCGTTAAAAAACAGAGAAAATAGTTAATCTCGCCTTTGTACATCTAATTTATATAATAAATTTTCACCACCTATTCCGTGGGACCAATTCTTAAAAAGGTGAAATGATAATATACCTCTGCCTACCCCTTCGGGGATAAAGGCGTGACCTTATGTATGTATTGTACATCTAATTGTATTATGAATATATATTGTCTTTATTGTGTACAATAAAGATTATATAGAAAATGAAGTATCCTGGCAAAAATAAAAATAGGGCTACCCTACTTAGAAAGAGACGTAGAGCCCACACAGAGCAAGACAGTAATATACAGACTACGCTTCAAGTAGGTATTCGAAGTGTGGCCTCCATGTTTACCTATAGCTTCATGGTCGCGATTATCATTAATTTTTTTTTTTTGTTAGTTTGAAGCCGAACAGAAGTTCTATTACAAAATGCCATAATATGAATGAATGAATGAATGAATGAATTTATTTAATAAAAAGCAACAATGGCTCATATTTGTTAGTAGTGCTTATATCTAGGTTAGTATGTTCCAAAAAATATGGGCGATAAATTATCCTTATTAATTGAACAATTTGAATAGTAGTTAGCCATGGCTGCGCTGCTGTGAAGCTCGTAGAATATCACAGGTAAAACCATGGGACCAAGCTATCTTGAAACTACGGGACATAATAAGACGAAACTTACAAGGAAGTTGATAATTTTAAACGAAGAGGAAGCTAATTTGGCGTCCTGCCAAGTTTTGTCTATGAACTAAGGCCTCGGACACACAGAAGTGACGCAAAAAGGCGCGGACAAGGCAGGGCGAAGACAGTGCGCCGTCACGCCCTTAGCACACCTCCGCCGCGAAACCAGAACAGCGGAACCGCTAGATGAATTCAGCTGTGTTCAAGTGTGAATTGAACAGCGGAACTGGGCAACGGAACCTGACGCGAGTTAGTCGATGTGCACTATCACAATTGTTTCATATTCTATTTATTATCTGGATGATTTAATAAATATCTATATTCTATTCTAATAAAGGTCTATTTCTAATGGCTTGAAGTAGTTTTTCCGTAAACTCCACGTCCATTTTATGAAAAAATATTAGTTTCGCTGTTTCGTTCTGTACTTTTGTCAATTTTGACAAACCCGCGCATAGACAACGCGGCACTGCAACGAAAAGGTGGCCGAAGCGCGGAGAATTGACTGGCGTAGGAGCAGATTGGCGAAACCACACGGGGAAAGAGATAGAAGATAGTTAAATCTATGCATTAGAACAGGCGGTTTCGCTAGTCTTCCGCTCCTCCTACACGGGACAAATCTTGGCGAAATTACTGCTGTTCCGCTATCATGGAGTCGCAGCGGAGGTGTGCTACAGGCGCCACTAAACGTATAGAAAATACAGGGCGTGAACGTGAAGCTTTGACGTCGCGAGGTAGCAGTTAATCAAACTAAGTTTACTCAGGTAAAGTAATGAAGACAAAAGATTTCTTTAAATAATGGGGACTCTTCAGTCTATACAGATCTTTTCAAGAGGTATTAAGATGACTTCAGAAAGTGTTAAACCCCTCTATTCCCACCGCACCGCCTCCGCCAGGAGCTCACGGAAACATGGAAGGTGCAACTTGAGCAACCTACGTGGGGACAATTGCTTCAGTAAGCATCTGTTTCGCATGCAACGGGAGGTAACACCCCGGTTAGGTATCCTTCCGAGGGCTTACCTGGGACTCCTGGCCTTATACAGATGGCAAGGCAACGTGTAGATTTAGTCGGTAGAAGTCCGGCACGGCATCCCTGAGGATGTCCACACGAAAAAAAAATCCCTGTCTGTTTAATGTGTTTTGACAAAAGGCGCAGACGAGCAAGCTTCGCGATGTTTCTATATTTATACTTGTAAAGAGAATGCGTAAAGGACATTATGTCTTCGGCCCACCTGCGACTTACGGTCGTTCTGTGTGTCATGTGCCTAACCCAGTAGCTGGCGCCTGGCGCCTCCAAGCGGCCAGCACAGGAAACAGTTAACATTTTTAACTTCACCACGAGTGTAAGCAAAGGATGACACTAGTTACTCAAACTGCCTATTATAAATCGTACTTTATTTATGGAAGTGAGACAAGTTAATTTTGGTTTTTGACGGAAGTTTTGGTTTTACTTACGATCAGAATTTGCTCTAAGTTTCCGTTTTGTTTAGAAACCAAACGAACTGTAATAGTAAAACATAGTCTAACAACCTATAATAAAAAAAAAACTAAGCTTTGAATGATCCTAAGTAGAAGCCTGTACTTTTTATACCACTAAGGTGTCAGACAAACTCACGGCCCACCTAATAGAAGAGGTCACCATAGCAAGGTCTATGTAATTACCGTGACCATAGCCTGTGGACAGTCGCGATTTCTTTAGTGGTCGTGAACTTAACCAGGAAATTGGAGGCAGAGCATTCGATTCCTCTTCGTGTCTGGTGTCGTCTCGTGAGATGTGACTCTAATCGTTTTCTAGTAAAATTTCATTTAATGTACGTTTGACTACGATGAACAAAAATATTAGGCTGTAAAAGTGCCCTATCCTAAGCTAATCTTACTGGGGCCCAACAAGGCTTGGTGGTATGTTGGTACCTGGTACTGGTACCTAGACGGAAGGCTGACTTGTGGGTATCTATTAGGAAGAAGGAGCTTATTGCTGCTGGCTACTGAATTTCAGCGCCTTCATAAAAGAAAACAACGCTGCAGATTAAATGGTTTATTTTAAAAAGTGTTTAGTCCTGGTTTTATATGAGAGTTGAGTTTATTTAAAGAACATATATTTATACTGTGTTATTAGGTACCACGAATGACGAGTGCAAAGCTCAATACTATTGAATCTATAGTATTGCCATAGATAGTGTTCATTGACTCTGTATCTTGATAGTAGCTACACCTACCTAACATGAATCGCTTGCAAAAACACATAAAACACAAAAATACTGTTTGGGAATACACGCTAGGCGGAAGATGAAGCAGGGGAACGGCCTATTTGACGTAAACATCGGCAGATCGCGAAGATAAACTCAATTATACAAACAACAGGCTGTGAACTGTCTATCAACAAAGTATGGCGCCATTTTATTAATAGTATTCCATAGTTTAAAAATGAAAATCTATATTTATAAAAATGAATCTGCAAAATGTACCTATGTACGCGCATTTATTTTTGGTGTTAGTTATAGGTAGCCAGGGCAAGGTTTGTAATCCAACAAAAAATTAAGAAAAAAAATCTAATTTAGACATTAAAATAAAATGATAGAAAATTCAACATTTAAAAAAAAGAACACGCTGGGTGTTCAACATATAATACCGGAGCCGAAAATATAACTATATGTATTTTCGGATGTGGTATCTTATGTTGAACACCCAGCGAGTATTTTTTTAAATATTTCCAATGTTGAATTTTTGTCTGTGTTTGCTTTGCCTTGTCCGGAAGGATCTCGAAAAGTACATAATAGATTTGGTTCAAATTTTGCACACATTGCAAAGACAAGATTTGGTTGTTTGTTTGTTTGTTTTCATCGAATAGGATCCGAAACTACTGAACCGATTTGAAAAATTCTTTCACTGTTGGAAAGCTACAGTATCCCCGGTAAACATAGGCTAAATTTTATTCCCGTATTCCCATGGGAACGGGAACTACGCAGGTGAAACCGCGTGACGTCCGCTAGTAGTTGTTAAAGTTACTGGGCTATGGTTAGGAATATGAGGTTATTGAAACCGGAATAACAACATTAAACATACATATATAATCTTTGTAGTATGTTATATTTATGTAATTAGTAAGTAAATTCTTAATATTTCTTCCTTGTATTTAATTTGTACCATTTTATACAAACCTTTCGTCTTTATACTTTTAGCACCTGCTTTATCTTATCTCTGCATCACCCAAAGGTTGACTGGTAGAGAATGCCATTGGCATTAAGTCCGCCTTTGTACATGTTTTTGTGCAAAAAGTTTTAAATAAATAAAATAAAAATAAATAAAATTCCAATGCGTACCAAGGTCTTGACACCGGCATGAGTACATGACATGATAACTAAGTAGGTACTCATGGCGCCAACTACCTATAGGCGGTGTTTTACCCGTTAGGAGTCGGGTATAATCCGTCTGCCTATGGATAGGGTCCCGGGTGGCGTATCTGGGGCTTCCGGCAACAAGAAGGATCCACAAACTCAAGAAGAATGGTTCGACAACATTCGCTAAAGTGTTGGAAAGTGAAGTAAGTTAGCTATGTAACGCAGTAAAAGACAACTATTTTTTGTTTCTCGACAAATTCCACAGAAAGCTCCTCCAGTAAGGTGCCACCCACTGAAGTATAAGGAACTAGGACCATTTTCGACATAGCATCATCTCATCAGGCATACTTTCGACATAGAATTTACATGATGTATAATATACATCATGTACATATTTACATGATGTATATTATACATCATGCATATACATACACATACTTTCTTGGCTTGAGAGTATGCCAACATATTATGTTGGCATACTCTCAAGCCAAGAAAGTTGAAGCACAATAAAAAAAAATGCCATAAATAGCAACAACGCCGGCCGTGGTTCCCCATGAGGTGTTAACTAAATAAAAAAAAATACTGGACAATTTTTGTGTACTGGACAATTTATTCTAACTCATACGGCATATCAAAGGTTTAAATTAATTTGACATTTAGAGTGAAAGCTGGCAATGTGAAGTTCATTTGGGTCCAAAGTGGAACATACATGAATACGCTGATAATAAAAATAATTATTAAGAAAAAGATATATTACACTTCTATTTGCAAGATTCTCAACATGAAAAGGATTGATATTTTCGATATATAATTGACTTGACATTGGCATACTCTCAAGCCGAGAAAGTCCAAGATATAAGGAAAAGAAGAAGAAGAAGAAGAAGTTCATTTGGATTATTTTTAAATGTGCTTATTTTCGAAGTGGATTGAGAAAGAATGAATGAGAAAAGATATGTACTTCAAATTTGGATGTCTATTTCCATTCCATAATTCCATTAGTGGTGTGGTGACCACACGCAAAGCTCGGCAAATACTTTTTTTACTTACTTATTTTTTCAATGTTTTTAAACTTAAATTATTAAGTACAGAGTTTACAACTACATAATCTAAGGTTTTTAATTCAAATCACATCATCACATGTTTCTGTTAAGAGTATTTAAAAACTAAAGCCGTAAGCGAGTTATAAGTGTCTTTATCTTTAGACAAAAACACTTTTCAAAAATATCTTCCGAAGGTCTCGTAGAGCTAGAGGAGGGAAAATAAGATTATAGTAACATGTATAAGTAAGTACCTTTCCTTACCTTACCATCTGTAACGAAACCATACCGCGTTTTAAATTTACTGCACAGCGCCATCTAGTTACGATGCTGACAACATGTACTCTACTCTGATAAGCAACAAGCGGACGGCATGCGGTTTCACCCGCGTTGTTCCCGCTACCGCGGGAATACGGGAATAAAATATTAGCTATGGTTACGTGGAATAGTGTACCTTTCCAACTGAAAAAGGATTTTTCAAATCGGTTCAGTAGTTTCAGAACCTATTCGATCCAAAAACAAATAAACAATCAAATAATATTTTAATTTATTTTTATTATTTTATTTGACATTTTTTGGGGAGCTTACGGCTATAATACAAATGGCTTTGCAAGTACAATACTAATCCCAACTACAAGCTTCCACAGATAGTTAATTACATAGGTAATCAATATAAGATACAGAGTTAAAACAAGTATGTACACCTGAGTACAGCCAATCAAACAATATCAACATTATTCACATTATTCACAAAATCTAAAGATAGATTAGATCTGACAGAAGCTACACTAGAGGCAAATAGGTCATATTGCCTGTCAACAATATATGGCTTTCAGAAAGTCTATTAAAGCTTGAACAAACTCTGTGCAAGAAGCTATTTCTCCTGAAGTTAGTGCAACATGTAAAAGAGGAGTATGCCGTAGTCTTCTGACTGGTACTGGTACTCTAAATTTAATCTCGCTGAGAAGATCAGGGCAATTAATTCGTCCTTGGGTTATTTGCACAAGAAAGTTAAGTCAGAAATATTGCGTCTTCTCACGTACAATGGTAGGTAATAGATGTAAATTCACACAACGTTGTTCATAAGTGAGATCCGCAAGATGGTCTAGTTTAAATTTAAAGCCTAGGTAGCGGATAAATTTCTTTTGAATCTACTCAACATCATTAGAGTAACAGTCATAAAATGGGTTCCAGATTTGAGAACAATACTCCAAATGACTTCTCACGTAGGCACAATAGAGGACTTTGACGGTTTTCATACTTCTAAAGTCTACTCTAAACTCTCTAAACATACTTAAGTAAGTACCTCCCTCACATGCTCATGAAATAGGAGCCCCCACTGTCGTGCAAAACACCAAGGTCCCTGGCAATCTGGCAATGGTTTTCCTTTCTAACTTATGCCCATCGATTTCATAATCAAAATTATATGACATTCGTTTCCGCGTGAAGCTCATGAAAAACACTTTAAAACTTTAAGGTCAGATTTGAGAACAATACTCCAAATGACTTCTCACGTAGGCACAATAGAGGACTTTGACGGTTTTCATACTTCTAAAGTCTACTCTAAACTCTTTAAACTACTATAAGTACCTCCCTCACATGCTCATGAAATAGGAGCCCCCACTGTCGTGCAAAACACCAAGGTCCCTGGCAATGGTTTTCCTTTCTAACTTATGCCCATCGATCTCATAATCAAAATTACTACCCGTGCGCTCTAATTTTGCCGCTGGCGTAGAGGCGTATACCTGAATATTGTTAACTAGACGAAGTAAATTGACAGTAGCTAATGTCACTTCGTCATAGAAAATATGTAACATGGTATGAAGAAGTGACATAGTTGCTGTCAATTTACTTCGTCTAATTAAAAATTCGACTTTAGTATGGAGCCGAGCGGCAAAGTTACAGCGAACGAGCAGTATATGCCATTCGTTTCCGCGTGAAGCTCATGAAAAACACTTTAAAACATTAAGGTCAAGATAGTTTACACGACAGTACGCACCAAGACGCTCTAGACTAGATCATTCTGTAACAGGTTAGCATCACTAATATTATAGACTCTAGCAAAAATTTTTACATCATCCGCAAAAAGTTAGAAACTGTAAAAATTAATATAATTAATGAAAATCTATACATATAATAAAACTGTAGAGGGTCGAGAGTTAATATCATTAATGAAAATCTATACATATAATAAAACTGTAGAGGGTCGAGAGTCTGTACATGGAAGATATTTTGAAAATTTTAATTGTAGGGCGTTCCCTAATCGATACTGAAGCCGAAAATGCAATTAAAATTTTTATGTCTGTCGTCGGTCTGTCTGTCTGTATCCTGAATAAGTATCACGCCGAAACTACAGAATAGATTTGAATGAATCTTGGTACAATCAGAGCTTATAATCCGAGGAAGGTGCTAGGATACTTTTGATCTCGATATTTTCCGCGGTTCCTTTGGAAGAGGGGATGAAAGACAAAATGGTTTTTTAGTTGAAACTTCTCAATGCGTGGTCCGATGCCAAAAAAAATCAGTGTTTTAAAGGGAATACTTTAAGTAATGTTTCACACAAGTTTCAATGTTGGGGGTTCTGGAGTTCAGGAATTAGACACATCTCAACTTTCGCAAAATCTAGAATTCAAGGGGAATGGTTAAAAAAGTCCGCGCCAAAGGCGGGGACTGAATGTTTTTTGTAGGTGCAGACATCAGTGTGTTATAGAAGCCGATTTGCGGTCGTGCATGGTTTATATGTCTATTTGATGGGCACCATCATGATGAAGAATTGACAGAAATCCCGATACGATAATCTTCTCTAGTTTTAGAGATATTAATTTTTCTATGAGAGGTCAGTGACCTTAAGAAAATCTTAATCTATTTTTATTGCAAAAATTATGACCCTATTACACTTTATTAGCACTCAGAGTCTATAGGTAAAGCTGCGTATGGCACTCATGATCATTGGTGTGTTGGTGTTGACTGACATTACGGCAGCTATAGGTAAAGCTGCGTATGGCACTCATGATCATTGGTGTGTTGGTGTTGACTGACATTACGGCAGCTATAGGTAAAGCTGCGTATGGCACTCATGATCATTGGTGTGTTGGTGTTGACTGACATTACGGCAGCTATAGGTAAAGCTGCGTATGGCACTCATGATCATTGGTGTGTTGGTGTTGACTGACATTACGGCAGCTATAGGTAAAGCTGCGTATGGCACTCCACATAATTATCATGGTTTATTTCTTCAGCCAACATGTCTAATTGCTTTGCTACCGCCATCTGTGAATATAAAACTTAAACATTTATTTCTGAAGGCTTTATTGGTGGCTTGAAATGTCAACAGCAGGCAGTTAAAAGTACAGCCTGCGCTTGTCCATTTCAACACGGCAATGGCAATACGGTTCACCACCTAGTTCTAGTCGAATCCCTGCACAGAAGGTTCCGCAGTTCCGCACCAATAAACGGCAAAAAATTTAGATTTTTGCACGAGAGCCCCCTTTGAACATAAGCTCTTTTTATCTTTTTAATATTGTTGTTATAGCGGCAACAGAAATTACAACATGTGTAAAAATTTCAGCTCCCTAGCTATCACGGTTCACGAGAAGCATGGTGACGGACAAACGGACAGCGGAATAGGGTTCCATTTTTACCCTTTTTATACGGAACCCTAAAAATGCGTACCATAACCTGTGACAGGGACACAACAACCCTCAAGTCGAAATCGATACGAGTCCGCCGGCCGCCCAATCGGACACGCGGCACGCCAGACGCGCCACTATCAGTTTTCATAAGTACAATATTTAGAAGTGTCGTTGCTGCGCCACTGACGCGCCACATACTGCGCTTCTAAAAATTGTATGAAAACTAGTGGTGGCGCGTCTAGTGCACCACTGTGGCGCCACTGCGGCGCTTTCTCGCGCCTCTAATTTGAAGGTGCCCAACAATCAATATGTCAACGCCATGAGATCAGCAGTTTAAAATATCAATAAGTTATGAGTTCAATTTTATTGTTCATTAGATCAACAGTTCGTTTCATCAACAGCTGACTACATCAATATTGTTCATGAGATCAACATGATAAAAAAAAATAATACCTTTGCCTTACCCTTCGAACCTAACCTATCCGAGTCGGGGTGTTAACCATTCACTTATTATGGTTAACACCTCGACTCTGATAGGTTTGGTAAGGTTAGATAGAATAGATAGACTAAAAAACCGGCTTAGGGGGCTACTCACACACTAAAAATCTCACACATCGGTGAGTTGACTACAGCCTGTTTTCATAATGGTAAATTCACACACTTACTTGGGCGGAGTCGGTAAGAAGACTACTGACACATTTTTGATGGGGTTAATTCACACACATTATTAAAAATAAAGCGCAATAGATCAATATTATTGTTTAATTTGCTAATTGATTTTTAAGTAATTTACAACGGTAGGTGGTTTTTTAATCATTCATACAGTCACACTCATCCGAACAAATTCCCCGGGATAAAAAGTAGCCTAAATGTTGGCTAAGGGGTTTCTTGGTATGCTGAGTACGAATCACGTGATAATTTTGCAATCCAATATGGGCGCCGCGCCGTTATCACAAAATTTCATGATGGGTATCGTTTAAGTAGTTTCTTGGTATGCTGAGTACGAATCACGTGATAATTTTGCAATCCAAAATGGCAGCCGCGGTGTAATCACAAAAATTCATGATGAGTATCGTTTAAAGGGTTTTTTGGTATGCTGAGTACGAATTACGTACTAATTTTGCAATCCAATATGGCCACCGCGCCGTAATCACACAATTTCATGATAAGTATAGTTTAAGGGTATTCTTGGTATGCTAAGTATGAATCACATGATAATTTTGCAATCCAATATGGCCACCGCGGTGTGATCACAAAATTTCATGATGGGTATCGTTTATGGGGTTTTTTGGTATGCTGAGTACGAATCACATGATAATTTTGCAATCCAATATAAGCGCCGCGCCGTAATCACAATTTTGTAATTACACCGAGGCGGCCATTTTGGATTGCGAAATTATTACGTGATTCGTACTCAGCACACCAAGAAACCCTTTAAACGATACCCATCATGAAATTTTGTGATTACGGCGCGGCGCCCATATTGGATTGCAAAATTAGTACGTGATTCGTACTCAGCATACCAAAAAACCCCTTAAACGATACCCATCATGAAATTTTGTGATTACGGCGCGGCGGCTATATTCGATTGCAAAATTATCACGTGATTCGTACTCAGCATACGAACAAACCCCTTAAACGATACCCATCATGAAATTTTGTGATTATGGCGCGGTGGCCTTTTTGGATTGCAAAATTAGTACGTGATTCGTATTCACCATACCATAAAACCCTATAAACGATACCCATAATGAAATTTTGTGATTACAGCGTGGCGGGCATATTGGATTGCAAAATTATCACGTGATTCGTACTCAGCATACCAAAAAAACCCTTAAACGACACACATCATGAAATTTTGTGATTATGGCACGGCGGGCATATTGGATTGCAAAATTATCACGTGATTCGTACTCAGCATACCAAAAAACCCCTTAAACGATACCCATCATGAAATTTTGTGATTACGGCGCGGCGGCTATATTCGATTGCAAAATTATCACGTGATTCGTACTCAGCATACGAACAAACCCCTTAAACGATACCCATCATGAAATTTTGTGATTACGGCGCGGCGGCTATATTCGATTGCAAAATTATCACGTGATTCGTACTCAGCATACGAACAAACCCCTTAAACGATACCCATAATGAAATTTTGTGATTACGGCACGGCGGCTATATTCGATTGCAAAATTATCACGTGATTCGTACTCAGCATACGAACAAACCCCTTAAACGATACCCATCATGAAATTTTGTGATTACGGCGCGGCGGCTATATTCGATTGCAAAATTATCACGTGATTCGTACTCAGCATACGAACAAACCCCTTAAACGATACCCATCATGAAATTTTGTGATTACGGCGCGGCGGCTATATTCGATTGCAAAATTATCACGTGATTCGTACTCAGCATACGAACAAACCCCTTAAACGATACCCATCATGAAATTTTGTGATTACGGCGCGGCGGCCATATTGGATTGCAAAATTATCACGTACTTCGTACTCAGCATACCAAAAAACCCCTTAAACGATACCCATCATGAAATTTTGTGATTATGGCGCGGTGGCCTTTTTGGATTGCAAAATTAGTACGTGATTCGTATTCAGCATACCATAAAACCCTATAAACGATGCCCATCATGAAATTTTGTGATTACAGCGCGGCGGGCATATTGGATTGCAAAATTATCACGTGATTCGTACTCAGCATACCAAAAAAACCCTTAAACGATACACATCATGAAATTTTGTGATTATGGCACGGTGGCCATATTGGATTGCAAAATTATCACGTGATTCGTACTCAGCATACCAAAAAACCCATTAAACGATACCCATCATAAAATTTTGTGATTACGGCGCGGCGGCCATCTTGTATTGCAAAATTAGTACGCGATTCGTACTCAGCATACCAAAAAACCCCTTAAACGATACCCATCATGAAATTTTGTGATTACGGCGCGGCGGCTATATTCGATTGCAAAATTATCACGTGATTCGTACTCAGCATACGAACAAACCCCTTAAACGATACCCATCATGAAATTTTGTGATTACGGCGCGGCGGCTATATTCGATTGCAAAATTATCACGTGATTCGTACTCAGCATACGAACAAACCCCTTAAACGATACCCATCATGAAATTTTGTGATTACGGCGCGGCGGCTATATTCGATTGCAAAATTATCACGTGATTCGTACTCAGCATACGAACAAACCCCTTAAACGATACCCATCATGAAATTTTGTGATTACGGCGCGGCGGCCATATTGGATTGCAAAATTATCACGTACTTCGTACTCAGCATACCAAAAAACCCCTTAAACGATACCCATCATGAAATTTTGTGATTATGGCGCGGTGGCCTTTTTGGATTGCAAAATTAGTACGTGATTCGTATTCAGCATACCATAAAACCCTATAAACGATGCCCATCATGAAATTTTGTGATTACAGCGCGGCGGGCATATTGGATTGCAAAATTATCACGTGATTCGTACTCAGCATACCAAAAAAACCCTTAAACGATACACATCATGAAATTTTGTGATTATGGCACGGTGGCCATATTGGATTGCAAAATTATCACGTGATTCGTACTCAGCATACCAAAAAACCCCTTAAACGATACCCATCATGAAATTTTGTGATTACGGCGCGGCGGCTATATTCGATTGCAAAATTATCACGTGATTCGTACTCAGCATACGAACAAAGCCCTTAAACGATACCCATCATGAAATTTTGTGATTACGGCGCGGCGGCCATATTGGATTGCAAAATTATCACGTACTTCGTACTCAGCATACCAAAAAACCCCTTAAACGATACCCATCATGAAATTTTGTGATTACGGCGTGGCCGCCATGTTGGATTGCGAAATTATCATGTAATTCGTAGACATTTTAATGCATTAGGTAGCTGGTTACCATGTCGTGAAAACACTTAAAAAGTAAAAGATCACCACATTTTTACCATGAGTCGCGTATGTATTTGTAACGGTTAATCTAATTACATTTTGCCCATTACTGATATTTTTATACTGTGGCGCGATTTCAACGTAATTTGGCATAATAATTACGAAATAGTTGCGAAAAAAACTGACACAGGTCCTGCCTCCACAAGCGCCAGGGCGAGACTGATCGGCCGTCATCGCGTCAGCGGCGCAATTCTATTGCGTTTGGTAGATATTCGTACATGATAACTATGTAAATAGTTGTTTATAGAAAAACGCTCGGAAAATGTGTATAAAAACTTAATACCTTTAATTGAGTGCAAAAAAATATATAAAATGTTAATAGTTTAGCCACAGTTTTGAAAAAACTTTTCTGAAAGAGTCAACTTTGGGATTTTTTTCTATCTAGTGAAATTTATTGGATCGTGTAACGGGCTCGGAATATGTTTAGCTTATATCCTTAACTATTATATATATATTTTTTTCAGATTTAAAAACCCTTTACTTTTTGACTAGGATTGTTTCAAAAAACTCAAAATCTGACCCACGCGGCCTTAATGTTTTAAAGTTTTTCATGAGCTTCACGCGGAAACGAATGGCATATAATTTTGATTATGAAATCGATGGGCATAAGTTAGAAAGGAAAACCATTGCCAGGGACCTTGGTGTTTTGCACGACAGTGGGGGCTCCTATTTCATGAGCATGTGAGGGAGGTACTTATAGTAGTTTAAAGAGTTTAGAGTAGACTTTAGAAGTATGAAAACCGTCAAAGTCCTGTATTGTGCCTACGTGAGAAGTCATTTGGAGTATTGTTCTCAAATCTGGCACCAATTTTATGACTGTTACTCTAATGATGTTGAGAAGATTAAAAAAAAAAATTATCCGCTACCTAGGCTTTAAATTTAAACTAGACCATCTTGCGGATCTCACTTATGAACAACGTTGTGTGGATTTACATCTATTAACATTGTACGTGAGAAGACACAATATTTCTGACTTAACTTTCTTGTGCAAATAACCCAAGGACGAATTAATTGCCCTGATCTTCTCAGATTAAATTGAGAGTACCAGTACCAGTCAGAAGACTACGACATCCTTCTCTTTTACATGTTGCACTAACTTCAGGAGAAATAGCTTCTTGCACAGAGTTGGTTCAAGCTTTAATAGATTTAATGTTGACAGGCAATATGACCTATTTGCCTCTAGTGTAGCTTCTGTCAGATCTAATCTATCTTTAGATTTTGTGAATAATGTGAATAATGTTGATTTTGTTTGATTGGCTGTACTCAGGTGTACATACTTGTTTTAACTCTGTATCTTATATTGATTACCTATGTAATTAACTATCTGTGGAAGCTTGTAGATGGGATTAGTATTGTACTTGCAAAGCCATTTGTATTATAGCCGTAAGCTCCCCAAAAAATGTAAGATAAAATACTAAAAATAAATTAAAATATTATTTGATTGTTTATTTGTTTTTGGATCTTATAGGTTCTGAAACTAATTAACCGATTTGAAAAATCCTTTTTCAGTTGGAAAGGTACACTATTCCACGTGAACATAGCTAATATTTTATTCCCGTATTCCCGCGGGAGCGGGAACAACGCGGGTGAAACCGCATGCCGTCAAGCGGACGGCATGCGGTTGCTTATCCGAGTAGAGTTGTCAGCATCGTAACTAGATGGCGCTGTGCAGTAAATTTAAAACGCGGTATGGTTTCGTTACAGATGGTAAGCTAAGGAAAGGTACTTACTACCCGTTCGCTCTAACTTTGCGGCTGGCGTAGAGGCGTAAACCCGAATTGTTAATTACACGAAGTAAATTGACAGTAGCTAATGTCACTTCGTCATAGAAAATACGCAACACTACAAGAAGAAGTGACATTAGTTGCTGTCAATTTACTTCGTCTAATAAAAAATTCGACTTTAGTATAGAGCCGAGCGGCAAAGTTAGAGCGAACGTGCAGTACTTTAACATGTTACTATAATCTTATTTTCCCTCCTCTAGCTCTACGAGACTTTTGAAAGATATTTTTGAAAAGTGTTTTTGTCTAAAGACAAAGACACTTGGAATTGGAACTCGCTTACGGCTTTACAGTGGGCGCACACTAGGCGACAGTCGCGGCGACATGTCGCGGCGTCTTGCCACTTGCTTGTCGCGGAGTCGCGGCGACATGTCGCCTAGTGTGCGGAGCTTAGAACAAAATGTATGTAATTTGGCGCCTGCAGCTTGTCGCCGCGACATGTCGCCGCGACAAGACGCCTAGTGTGCGCCCACTGTTAGTTTTAAAATACAGATACAGGGGGCCGATTTCAATTGCATCAGAATAGATTAGATATTGTAGCAAAATAGAAGCTCATCGGTACAATTTCGACACCAGAAGTATCAATTAATGTAAGGGACAAAACACGGTTTTTCAGGAGAGCCAAAAAACGATTTTATTTTTATAAATCTGTCTGTAATTTTTTACTGGCTGGTTCGATTTTAATGGTGTCAAGGGTGAAGTTTCTTAGAATTTCTTCTTCTTTCATGGTATAAACTCAAGATTTAGGAATGTCTACTGGTTTCCAAAATAGCGTGTCCGTTACATTAAAAAAATATGTTTAGTTGTACCTTACGTTACTGATATTTTATGTATAAACAAATGACTAAAGTGTAAGTAGCAAGAGACTATAGAAAATCACATGCAAATGTATTGTAAAGGACTTCACTTTAAGACATTTGATGATATTTGATGTAACTTGGTACTGAAGGTTATCGAAAAGAATTTTGAAATGAAATGAAATGAAATAAAAAAATCTTTTTTAATACAGTTGCTCAAAAAGTGGCGTATTACAGGGACGTTTAGCGTTCGGGATGTGGGCTATTACACACTCGTGCTTTTTTCTTTACCTTTCCCGCACTAGTGCGCGTTTCCTTTCCCAACTGTCAAAATAATGTGTGATTCATGCAAATATTTCAAAAAAAGATACTAACTTGTTTCAATATCAGATTAAAAGTAATTTTAATTAAAATTTAAACATAAATTAATATAAGTATCGGCCAAATTAAATTTATAAATATAAAAAAAGTTGGCTGTATGAAGTGCACTGCCATAGTCTCTGCTTAGGTAGGTATATATTCTTTTACGGTTGCCGCCATTTTGGACAATTCAGGTTTATTGTGTTTTTATTATTTTATTAAATTGCTTAATTTTTTCGCAACTGTATTAAAAATAGTTGTTCAATACAACGTGTGGGATTGTTATTTCAACTCGTTCCGACTGTCCACCCTCGCCTTCGGCTCGGGTCAACATCTGTCGAACTCGTCGTAATAACATAAATCCCACACTTATATCGAAAACTACTATATTCATATAGGTCACAATGTAACGCTTATGAACGTCCAAATGATTGCTTCTACATTTACATTTACTGCCAGATTCGCAAAGCAATAGGTAGAGCTGGAGAAAAAAAGAACCTGGCAATAAAACTCCGGCCACTCTTTTAAGGCCGCGTGGGTCAGATTTTTAGTTTTTTGAAACAATCCTAGTCAAAAAGTAAAGGGTTTTTAAATCTGAAAAATATATATATAATAGTTAAGGATATAAGCTAAACATATTCCGAGCCCGTTACACGATCCAATAAATTTCACTAGATAGAAAAAAATCCCAAAGTTGACTCTCTCAGAAAAGTTTTTTCAAAACTGTGGCTAAACTATTAACATTTTATATATTTTTTTTGCACTCAATTAAAGGTATTAAGTTTTTATACACATTTTCCGAGCGTTTTTCTATAAACAACTATTTACATAGTTATCATGTACGAATATCTACCAAACGCAATAGAATTGCGCCGCTGTCGGCCGATCAGTCTCGCCCTGGCGCTTGTGGAGGCAGGACCTGTGTCAGTTTTTTTCGCAACTATTTCGTAATTATTATGCCAAATTACGTTGAAATCGCGCCACAGTATAAAAATATCAGTAATGGGCAAAATGTAATTAGATTAACCGTAACAAATACATACGCGATTCATGGTAAAAATGTGGTGATCTTTTACTTTTTAAGTGTTTTCACGACATGGTAACCAGCTACCTAATGCATTAAAATGTCTACGAATTACATGATAATTTCGCAATCCAACATGGCGGCCACGCCGTAATCACAAAATTTCATGATGGGTATCGTTTAAGGGGTTTTTTGGTATGCTGAGTACGAAGTACGTGATAATTTTGCAATCCAATATGGCCGCCGCGCCGTAGTCACAAAATTTCATGATGGGTATCGTTAAAGGGGTTTGTTCGTATGCTGAGTACGAATCACGTGATAATTTTGCAATCGAATATAGCCGCCGCGCCGTAATCACAAAATTTCATGATGGGTATCGTTTAAGGGGTTTTTTGGTATGCTGAGTACGAATCGCGTACTAATTTTGCAATACAAGATGGCCGCCGCGCCGTAATCACAAAATTTTATGATGGGTATCGTTTAAGGGGTTTTTTGGTATGCTGAGTACGAATCACGTGATAATTTTGCAATCCAATATGCCCGCCGCGCTGTAATCACAAAATTTCATGATGGGTATCGTTTAAGGGGTTTTTTGGTATGCTGAGTGCGAATCGCGTACTAATTTTGCAATACAAGATGGCCGCCGCGCCATAATCACAAAATTTTATGATGGGTATCGTTTAAGGGGTTTTTTGGTATGCTGAGTACGAATCACGTGATAATTTTGCAATCCAATATGGCCGCCGTGCCATAATCACAAAATTTCATGATAAGTATCGTTTAAGGGTTTTTTTGGTATGCTGAGTACGAATCACGTGATATTTTTGCAATCCAATATGCCCGCCGCGCTGTAATCCCAAAATTTCATGATGGGTATCATTTATAGGGTTTTATGGTATGCTGAATACGAATCACGTACTAATTTTGCAATCCAAAAAGGCCACCGCGCCATAATCACAAAATTTTATGATAGTATCGTTTAAGGGGTTTTTTGGTATGCTGAGTACGAATCACGTGATAATTTCGCAATCCAATATGCCCGCCGCGCCGTAATCACAAAATTTTATGATTGGTATCGTAAATGGTAGTATCGTTAGTATGGTAGTATCGTAAATCATACGTAGCAGACTGTAGTGTAAAAGAGATAGAGACACATGTTCCATTCTTCGTTCTAACATTTGTGTGTGGTTGGATTGCATGGAACGACAGACTAAAAAAACTTGTTCGGTTTACTGTGAATTAGTTAACCGCGTGCCAATTTGCAACTGTGCAAGACGTCGTCAGAGTTGAGAAGTTATTTATTTAACTCAGAGCTTACTAACTCTATATTTATATATTTAACTCGACTCTCCACGCAAGTAGGCCTAAATAGCTTAGGCGGCCAAATTGAATTCCAAAATGATCATGTTATTCGTACTCAGCATTCGAAAAAACCCATTAAAGATATTCATTACGAAATTATGTGATTACGGCGCGGTGGCCATTTTGGATTGCAAAATTATCATGTGATTCGTCCTCAGCATACCAAAAAACCCCTTAAACGATAACCATCATGGATTTTTGCGATTACGGCGCGGCCGCCATATTGCATTTCAAAATTATGACAGGATTCGTACTCAGCATACCAAAAACCCTTTACGGCGCGGTGGCCATTTTGGATTGCAAAATTATCATGTGATTCGTCCTCAGCATACCAAAAAACCCCTTAAACGATAACCATCATGGATTTTTGCGATTACGGCGCGGCCGCCATATTGCATTTCAAAATTATGACAGGATTCGTACTCAGCATACCAAAAACCCTTTAAACGATACCCATCATGAAATTTTGTGATTACACCGAGGCGGCCATTTTGGATTGCGAAATTATCACGTGATTCGTACTCAGCATACCAAGAAACCCTTTAAACGATACCCATCATAAAATTTTGTGATTACGGCGCGGCGCTCATATTGGATTGCAAAATTATCATGTGATTCGTACTCAGCATACCAAAAAACCCCTTAAACGATACTCATCATGAAATTTTGTGATCACACCGCGGTGGCCATATTGGATTGCAAAATTATCATGTGATTCATACTTAGCATACCATGAATTCCCGTAAACTATACCATCATGAAATTTAGTGATTACACCGCGGCGGCCATTTTGGATTGCACAATGATCCCGTGATTCATACTTAGCATACCAACTTTAGAAACCTATAGAAATTTTTATGACCAGCTATTATGTAATTTTCATTTTTTACTCAACTGTAGCAAACGTACGCAACGGAAACTCTCAAAAGAAATGAAATATTCTAATTGTCGAAAAATGTTTCGTTGCTGCTAAGCTCTTATTCGCCTTAGCGTGATGTTATATATTTTGGCATTTTTCAAAAATGGACATTCTGTTAAGAAACTCTTGAAATTCAACTAGCAGTCTCTTAGACTCTAGAGTTAGAACAACTAAACAAACAAACAAACTCTTTAGCTTAAAAATAACAGTATAATATACATAATTTATTTACGATCAACTCTTTTATTTTTATTTACGAAACTAATAAATCACTACACTTAATAAAGTTAGATGCATTTACTACGTCAAACAAAGTTAGCATGCTGTTTCCTTCTACTATACTGTATACTGTGGCATGAGAGTTGACTGCCGCTGCCGGCGCGCGGTGTGTCTTGCGCCCGGGGCGAGGGGAGCGCCAAATGCCTACTTGTGCGCTATAACCGACCCTTAACATCCAGTAGGTAATTACAAATCATTCAACAACTACAGAGGTGTAATTGTTGAATGATTTGTGTGATGAGGTTTGTACACGCGAGTTTTCATTAGGCAATATCCTTTTTTAAACAAAATTCGTCTAGGTAGGTACATTTTTTTTTTGTGTGTTGACTTGGAGCGCCTTAAACCCACGCATTTTTATCATCTATATAGTCTGAAATTGTATAATATGCCTTGCTACATAATTTGGCTTTAATGGTAGCTTTGAATTTGTTTATTGACAATAATCTAGTTTCTTTGGGAAGTTTATTATAAAACTTTATACATTGTCCGACAAAAGAACTGCTTATACTGTGTAGACGAGTAGTATGTAAAACAAGATTATCTTTATGCCTGGTATTTATATTGTGTATATCACATTTTTTTAGAAATTGGTCCTTATTTTTATGCACATAAATTAAATTTTCGTATATGTATTGTGATATAACAGTTAGAATATTAATTTCTTTGAACTTTTCTCTTAGAGAAACTCTAGGACCTAGCTGGTATATTGCTCTCACAGCTCTCTTTTGTAATATAAATATGTTATTGATGTCCGCTGAATCGCCCCAGAGAAGAATTCCGTATGACATAACACTATGGAAATAACTGAAATAGACTATTCTAGCCATTTCAACATCAGTGAGCCGTCTAATTGTTTTAACTGCATATGCAGCAGAACTTAATTTACCTGACAATTTTTCTATATGCGGGCCCCAGTGCAACTTCGAGTCAATTGTAATGCCTAAAAATACTGTAGTCTCCACAGAGTCCAGCCCGGATCCATTCAGTTGTACATTGGTCGCCATCTGTCTCACATTAGGTGTCGAAAACTTTATTACTTTAGTTTTTTATCATTTAGAAGAAGGTTATTAACGCTAAACCAATAAACAACTTTTGAGAGTGCACTGTTAACATCGTCATAATCCATTAACTGTCTATTAATTTTAAATGTCAGAGAAGTATCATCCGCGAACAGAACAATCTCATGTTCATCTCTAACATAATAAGGTAAGTCATTTATGTATATTAAAAAGAGAAATGGACCAAGGATTGAACCCTGCGGGACACCCATTACAACTGGGGTCCCTGGAGATCGTATACCGTTTACTTCAACCCTCTGAATTCTATTGCTCAAATAAGAAGTCATGAGGTCGAGAGCTCTATTCCTGACATCATAGTGGCGCAACTTTTTGACCAGAGTTTCGTAGTGAACACAATCGAAGGCCTTAGACAAATCGCAAAACACACCCAGTGCATCCTGCGAATCCTCCCAAGCCGTGTAAATACTCTTTAGTAAAGCAACTCCTGCATCCACTGTTGAACAACCCTTTGTGAACCCGAACTGTTTCCTGTGTAGTAATAGTAGTTTATGACACTGTTGCATAATAAGGGTTCTTATAACACGAGTGTGTTTTAAAAAAACGAGCCGTAGGCGAGTTTTTTTATAGTATCACACGAGTGTTATAAGACCAAGTTATGTACAGTGTCATACACTACTTTATCTACTCTCATACTATAATACCTGATTTCATTTTGTTGTGATATATAGTTGCTCCTTGATTTCGCCGGTAACAGGTTCATGGTCATGTTTGACGCAGTTTCCAGAATGTCTGGTGGTGTACAATTACCACCATCCTCGCTTTAAGACATGTTTTTACACAAAAACTAATTTATTTTACAAACAAAACCAAACTTTGTTTAATTTAAATGTAAAATGTTGGCGCCAAGGCGCAAACATCGATTGCGCATGCGTGTTTCTTTTTTTTTTTAGGCTGCGGAGACCATAGATTTAGGATTTTTCGCTACTCTGGAGACACAATTTTTTTTTAAACTAGAGGTTCAAACTTCTTTTTCAGCTGGAGATTGTTTATGGTGTATCGTAATGATTAAAAAGTTTTATTATGATATAGGTGTCCATACAAGACCTGTATCGTAATAAAACTTTTTTTTTGGCCTGTGCGTAGTGTTTGTCATAATAGTATTGATTTCAATTTTATAATCTTTGTATTATAGTATCAGAGTAGATAAATTATATTTTTTCAAAGTTTGAACCTCTACTTTAAAAAAAAATTGTGTCTCCAGAGTAGCGAAAAATCCTAAATCTATGGTCTCCGCAGCCTAAAAAAAAAAGAAACACGCATGCGCAATCGATGTTTGCGCCTTGGCGCCAACATTTTACATTTAAATTAAACAAAGTTTGGTTTTGTTTGTAAAATAAATTAGTTTTTGTGTAAAAACATGTCTTAAAGCGAGGATGGTGGTAATTGTACACCACCAGACATTCTGGAAACTGCGTCAAACATGACCATGAACCTGTTACCGGCGAAATCAAGGAGCAACTATATATCACAACAAAATGAAATCAGGTATTATAATATGAGAGTATTTAGAGTAGATAAAGTAGTGTATGACACTGTACATAACTTGGTCTTATAACACTCGTGTGATACTATAAAAAAACTCGCCTACGGCTCGTTTTTTTAAAACACACTCGTGTTATAAGAACCCTTATTATGCAACAGTGTCATAAACTACTATTATTTAAGTGACTGAGCAACTGTTTAAGCATTAGCTTTTATATAATAGTGTTTATATTTACATAGTCTCTCCTGCCAATGAATATCACTATTGTTGATTGTGGGCAGTGTGTACTAGTCAATACTTTACTAATTATTTGAGAGTAGGTGGCCCCAGGAAATGAATTAATTAAGACTGAACTACTCATATGTTGAACTAAGTGGTAACCTAAGTTCTGGCCGATTTCATCACAATATACAACTATCTTTCCAGTATTTACAATTTCTGAAACCTTTGTTACAGGGTCAGCAGAGGAAGTTAAGTTTAATTGTTTAGCATGTTCATCCATACTGCCCGCTAAGTGAACCCCTGGAAGCATTGACTCAGTCTGGGATGTTATGGGCAAGGAAGAATGTGGCATAGATTCTTCACAGGCTGGTGATTGATTATATAATTTCTCAAGTGAATGGAACCTTTGTTCATTGCTGTGACAAGACTCAACCAAGCTATTTAGTGCCTCAATATACTCTCCAATTTCTTTTTGTGATATTTTGTACTTTAATGTTATTGACTCTAAAGACTTATTTAAATGTATGATTTCTGACTGCAATTGAAGTATATCAGTCTCATACTGCTCTGTTTGAATGGTTAATTGTTTTCTACTAGTTTCTACTACTTGTTGTAGCTGATAATTTGATTTACAAGTCCTAAGATATTTATTCGCACCTATTTTAAACTTTTTGATTTGTTTCTGTGATTTAACAATAAATTTATTGAGCTTTATATATTTTTTTAATTTATTCCTGCTAGTACTAACTAATCTAATGGTGTTGTTAGATGCTAAAGTAATATTATTAGAAGTATCGGGTGTCGAGAGATCTATAATATCTGAGGTCATGGGCTGGTCAAGATTAATACGATCTGACTTTACACTCATCAGCTCATCATACAGACTGTGGGAGAGGGCAACCTGATCAGCTGATTTGAGAGTCTCCCTGTGAGTGATGGAGTTATGAACATCACTGAGCTCACATTCCAGAATGCTGATACGCTTTAAGGCTCTCTCATGGGTGTTGCTGCACTCTTCCAGACCTACCACCGTTTCCTGAAGATGATTCCGCTGTAGTGTGAGCTCCATTACCTGTGAATGTAGCTCAGCCAACTCTTGTTTGAGTTGGGTATTTTTCTCAATGACATTTAATATTTCTTTTTCACTGTCATCCCGTTCTTCCAACAACTGCTTATTAAGATTTTTGCAAATTTCTAGTTCCTTAATGGTGAGATTGAACTTTTGTTGCAAGTCACGGGTTACAGCACTGCGGGTCATCATTTTTATTTATATTGCCCTTTGAAAATAATTTATATCAGTGAAGAATGTGGACAAGTAATTTATAATACTTTACAATATTTACCTACTCAAAAAAGGGAATATATGAACAAAATTCTTAATTTATATAACTATTACAAGATTCAATTGTATTTGAAAACCACTTAAGCAGTTCAATACACAATCTATTTGAAATGTTTATTCAATTTATATCAATTTTGCAATGAATGATAGTCTGATAACAAAGTTAAATGCAAATAAATACAAATTTAATTAATTTTTCACTTGGTATGGTACCTACCCTACTCTCAAATTAACAAATTGTAAGTTTAAAAAATTGGAATTTTAACAGAATATTTTTCATAAGTTTTTACAGTTCTTGTTCGTTTTCATGAAGTTAAAGGATCACTTTTCACTAGTAACCGTAAACTCACAGCTATTTATCATTTACTTTTTAACAATTTTGTACTGAAATACTTTTTTCTATGGCTTCTGACATTAATCGCTTTTTATTTCGTTGTCGTCTTGTGTATGCTTTTAATATTACTTACAACTTATTTTCTGTAGTTAACCTTTATAATTATCACTTTTTTGCTTTAAAAGGTTTGTTATTTATAATTTTAAATCCTAAAAATTCACATAAGTACGTAATGTTTACGTTACGGCTCCAGTGTTAAAAAACCGGCCAAGTGCGAGTCGACCTCACGCACGGAGGGCTTAGTACCAAACAACAGTAAAATATCACGTTTGTTGTAAGGGTGCCCCCTTAAATATTATTATTTTTCTGATTTTAATATTTGTTGTAGACCCGAAAAATTACTTTGTGGGGAAATATTTTTTGCATGATTAATATTGGTCAACATTGATGAATCAACATTAAAAAATAAAAACAAAAGTTTTCGCACTAAGGTGCCACGACTACCCCAGCTGGAGAGGGTCTTGGTCTCCTTGTTTTCATTTGGAGTTAAGGGACATATTGCTCCGTATGGCTCCGTCTCAGGCACTGGATGGGGATTACTGTTAGAACGATGTGCCTGAAGTCACCAAAAGCGTGTTAAGGGCACCTGTGCTGCGACTTAAAAAAGCACCAACCCCGAACCCGACGGCATTCCAAGTCATGCATGGGTCCTGATGGCACTCAAAGAATTTGGATCTTAAAGGCTCTGATGCTGATGCGCTAAGCATAGCTCGAAAAAGGTCAGGGTGTAGCATATTATTCCAGTGCGCCTTGTTGGACACTTCACACGAGTGGTGCCAGATTTGACGGATAGCTAGTTTAGTTTCCTTTGGGGGCGCTCCATCGTGGACACGATCATTCGCATCTGGGGTCTGAAAGAAAAAGCGATATAGCAAGAAAGGTGGTGATGGCGGTGTCTGTCGACATCGCCATAGCTTTCAACCCCTTTCCCTGAAGCTGCGTTAGAGAGGCACTCATATATCATTATGGAGTGCTTTTCTACTTACGTCGGCGTTTCGAGGCTCATCTCTTCGGGACATGAATAAGCTACCGGCTAAGGTAAGGGATATCGTGTGTAATTTTGGAGGAATCGGTCCACTTCTGTAGAACCGCGGTGATGGTGCTACTCGGTCATTTGCTCGAAGGGTTCGACGTAACGTACAACGCTGATGACACCCACGTTACGACGAGAAAATCTACTTACCGAGACGTGGCCCTAAAGGGAGTTGTTCGAGTTCTGGGTCGAAGATGGCAACTGGTTACGTGGCCCTAAAGGAAGTTTCTTACACAATTCAGGTACTGTGCTTTCACGGACCTCGGGAGGAGTCACCCACGGAATCCAGCATACAAGTAGGGGGAATTAGCGTCGATATCTAGCCCTCTATAAAGTATCTTGGAGTCGTACTCGATAGCGGGTTGAACTTCGAATACCATTTCTGAGACATGATTAAAAACTAAGGAGGGGCAACGACTGCATTCTCGCGGTGGTTGACTAACATTAGGGAACACAATGCGTCCTGCACACTGTTAGGAACTCATGGAGACATGGAAGGTGCAGACTGAGCAACCAAGGTGGGAACTGCTACAATCGGGGCAACCAGACTCTAGGATGCACGATGTCCATACATAAGTAGGCCCAAAACAGTATAACAACAGAACCTCCAAAAACGCGAATTAGCACCATTCTAGCTGAGTGCTGAGCCGCGGTGATGAGCTCGTCTACACGGAACCCTGAAACTTCCTTCCGAGGAGGAACCGGGGGCCGCCGCCCATACACCGATAGGTGGAATCAAGAAAACATTTAGATTTTCACACGAAAAGCACAAAATTGCAGAAATTATGTGAGATAAGTAGTAGGAAACGTATATAAATTACCCCTAAAAGGCTCGAAAAATGAGTTAAGGTAAGGGACATGTTGTATAAAATTACCGATTTGAGGTCTAAGGTAAAGGTCAAAGTTATTTTGTATGATGAGTTACTTTACTTGTCTGAGTAGAATAAAATCTAAATGGCCCTTAAATCGATTTTTTCGTTATAAATCGTTTTAGACAGTCCTAAAATTTGTACTGTAAGGGACATTTTTTTAACGATAAAGACATTTTGAGTATTCCAATCGATAGAGCTCGAAATTCTGATTCCAATGATATATATAACTCATTTTCGCCAAAATGTCCCTTACGTTAATTGATACTTCTGGTGTCGATTTGACAGTTTTCGTAGTCGCTAACTCAATAGCTTCTATCTTGTTTCTATTGAAGTGCGATTATGGTCGACCGATGGCCTCTCGATAGAATCGCCAGTCTATTTGGCATAAGCGTAGTCTGCTAATATTTGATGGGATTTGTTTTGGAAGTCGCGTAGGTAATTAATGTTTGACAGCTAGAAATAGAAAGTGCGAGGCTGGTTATTTTCGTTCGGTATACATACAATAGTATTGTATAAAATTAATCAATTTGCAGATAAACTAAATAGTAGCAAGTTTACAATTTACATCAAAATGATGAAGATTGATTAACTTTGTGAGACATACCTAGCCTAACATTTTATCCGAAGCGGACTTTATTTATTTCACCTACAAAATAAGACCTTATAGAGCCTCATGGAAGAACGTGGAACATAATATATTGTTGTATTGTATTATAGTACACTGGATGGTCGTAGTTAGGGTTACCATATGCCAGGCTTTCGCCTGATTCGCCAGGCATTTTAGCACTTGATCACGCCCGGCCGGCGCTCTTCTAAGTCAGGCGAAATGATTAATTGTAAAGAGTTTTGTGCATTATTTTAACTCAAAAAGACTTGTTAAAAATGGCGATCATTAGAAGTATGTAAGAAAACGTACAGTGTAATTCCTTATAATTTATTAAAAAACAAATCATATGTTTGTCTGAATTTCTTATTACCTAGGTTATTCTAATGTGTCTGAAAATTGATGTTTTCAAATTAAATAAAAAATTCAAGCAATGTGTTTTACCTACTTGTTATTAAATATTTATTTTATTATGCGGCATTTTTCAAGAAAATCAGGCATTTTTCGTGAAAATCAGGCGTTTTTACTATGTAAATCAGGCATACATTTCTTCAGATATGGTAACCCTAGTCGTAGTATAGCTGCCGTAATGTCAGTCAACATCAACACAGCGATGGTCATGAAAAAAGAAACAAAAATTTACACCACCAAGAAAATTCTAGAAGGAATTTACGAGAAAAATCAAAATTGTCTTGTAGTAAAAGATGTAGTGACATCTGGTGGTAGCTTGTTAGAAACAGTTGATACTTTACGCGCGGAAGGTTTGGTAGTAACTTCCTTGGTAGTAACATATGCGGTAGTAGTACTAGACTGTGAGCAAGGTGGCGCTAGTGTATTGAAACAAAATGGTATAGGTACTTTTAAAATCGTTGTACAACGATGTCGGCTTTGGTAAAAGTATTGAAAGATGCAGTCAGGATATACTGTGAAATGGTAGATTTTATTTCAGAACATTTAAATAGAAGTCAGCTTAAAACTGCTGTAAAGGATAATTTAGAAGTTATACAGTAAACTATGATGGGATCTTAGGAATTAGGACCAATATTATAACAAAATTTGACGATGACGTCATTGTGTATTCAATAAATCCCCTTTTGATCGAGTTACCTTAAACGCGAGATGCCAATGAAGGTGTTCTGCCTAAAAATAAGATTTGTCTAAAAAGCTGTTTGCCTCAAGTGAGAAATGCCGATGAAGCTGCATGTCTGAAATGTGAAGTCGACTAAGAAGCACATTGCCTAAAGTCGTTAGTCGTTGCCTATGAAGCAAAATATTTAAGTGGTTAAATACCTACGCAGCAAAATGCCTAAGTAGTAAAATGTTTTCAAAGTAAAATACCTAAGCGGTTAAATGCCTTATGTAAAATGTAATGTCTATGTCTGTAAATATTATAGTTGTAGCATTGGTAACAAACATGTGTAAAGTTAGGAACCAAATAAAATCTACGTATTAAAAATATAATATACACTCATTTGCAAAAGAAACGGGCACCTAAGCAATGAACCATTTCAAATGTTAATATTGCTTTGTTTGATAATTATAGGTAGTTTTATCCTCACAATTTGGTACATTAATAAGAAAATAATCGTTTTCATCAGTATTTCATAAAATTTTGTTACAATTTATGGGAAATAATGCTAAACCTCGCTAGTAGTGTATGTTCGCTAGTAGTGCAATGCTCATGAAGTAAAAATAAAAAAGTTTTTTTGTTTGTTTTTCTTTAATAAAGTAAAAGCAGATAAATGTTTAGTATCGAGTGTGACCCCCTCTAGCTAAAATCATAGCTTGAATTCGTCTGGGCATGCTAGCGAGTATATCCCGGATACTTGCTTGCGGAATACGTTCCCACTCCGCAGTAATCACATTCTTCAGCACTCTGATGGTCTGCGGAGCCGGGTGTACTGATCTCACACGCCGTTTTAGAACGTCCCAGATATGTTCTATGGGATTGAGGTCGGGACTTCGAGCTGACCAATCCAAACGACGAATGCCGACCTCTTGCACATACGCATTAACATCGCGGGATCGGTGGGCGCGAGCATTGTCATCCATAAAAATTGAGTCTTGACCTAGAGCGGCCAATGCGGGTTGTGCATGAGGAATTAGAACTTCCGTTATGTATCGATACCCAGTCAGTGAGCCGTTTTCAATGAAGACTAACTCTGTACGTTCCATTGAATTTATTCCTGCCCAAAACATAACAGAGCCCCCACCATAAGGTGTGATTTCTTCGAAACATGCATCTGCAAAGCGCTCTCCTTGTCTTCTTAGCACTCGCCGACGTCGATCTTCACCGAACAGAGATATCCTGGCTTCATCAGAGAACAAAACCCTATTCCAATCTTCTTGAGTCCATGATTCACAATTTCTAGCGAACCTAAGCCTGTGAACTCTGTGCTCACGGAGTAATTTGGGGCCGTGGGCCGGGCGGTGACTGCGTATATTGGCAGCGAGAAGCCTCCTCCTGACCGTCCATAGACTAATATGCACATTTCTTACTTCTTGGAGGTTGTTCTTAAGATCCAAATACGAAGATTTGCGATTTCTCAATGCGCGACTCACAAGAAAACGATCATCCCGTGGTTGGGTACATGGTTTTCTTCCAGAACCAGGCCTTCTCTCGACGGAACCAGTCTCCTGATACCGCTGCCAGGTCCTTTGGACCGTCGAGCTACTAACATTTAGCCTCCTAGCCACGAAACATTGGCTGCAACCCTCTTCCAGCAGCGCGATAATTTTGGTAGCTTTTACCACTTTATCTACCATTTTTGATACAGCCAAACAGCAATAAATAAAGCTTTGACAGTCAAGGATATGAAATTAAAAATTTAATAAAAGTTGTGAAAGTCAATGTTAACTTCTGGAACTTCGCGCCAAAAATGTAGGATAAAAAGGGGTTTTCTGTAAAAATGAGCATCAAATGAAAATTTGAATTTAGAACGGACTTTTTTAAATACCACGGCGTTTTTAAAACCGGCCAGTAACGTGTACAAACGATTGAAACCTTTTTGGTATTGTATCTTTTTAAAGATGAATGAAAATCAGAACCGCCCGTTTTTTTTGCAAATGAGTATATAATATATACGGCAATTTTATGTCGTTAATTAAGTACAATTATTACTATGTAGTATTTTTTTTTCTTTTTTAAAAGGTAAGATAAGATTGCATTGAATTTAAGTTCACCTGTATATAATAATAATATAGTTTTTTTTAGTTTTAGTTGTTATTAGATAAATAATAACATAACAAATTGTGACTATTTTTTCATCATCAATCCAACCAACAGGAAAAATGGTAGGAAAATATCCGCATTGTCCGATCTGTCCAACAAAGCACAGAAGGTTCGACCCCGACATGCGACACCTGCCTAGTTTTCTATAGAGATTAGCAAATATGGTCCCAGTAGCCGTTCATTGGCATCTTTCTTTTAAAGAAGAATTACCCCCCTTGTGATCGACAAAAGGAGGTAATTCTTTTCTTCGCTGCCAATTTTGCTAAGGCTATGCAGACATTAAATTTATTGAAGTGAAACTTCTTTATCGGCGTTGGAAAAAAATTTGCGTCAAGTCACGATTTTTGGTTACGCGCCATCTTTGTTCTGTTCCCCACCACGGTGGATTCGAATTAAGAGTACTTTATCCAGGGATAGCATGTCATTTAAGGGTTTTTGGACTTTTGGACTTTTGGGCTTTTGGACTTTTGGACTTTTAGATGGGACATTGGTACTTTGGGTCTTTGGGACTTTGGAACTTTGAGACTTTGGGACTTTTGCACTTTTGCACTTTTGAACTTTTGAACTTTTGGACTTTTGGATGGGACCTTGGAAACCTTTGGAACTTTGGGACTTTGGGACTTTGGGACTTTGGGACTTTGGGACTTTGGGACTTTGGGACTTTGGGACTTTTGGACTTTTGGACTTTTGGATGGGACCTTGGTACTTTGGGTCTTTAGGACTTTTGGACTTTTGACTTTTGGACTTTTGGACTTTTGGACTTTTGGACTTTTGGACTTTTGGACTTTTGGACTTTTGGACTTTTGGACTTTTGGACTTTTGGACTTTTGGACTTTTGGACTTTTGGACTTTTGGACTTTTGGACTTTTGGACTTTTGGACTTTTGGACTTTTGGACTTTTGGACTTTTGGACTTTTTGGACTTTTAGACTTTTAGACTTTGGGACTTTGGGACTTTGGGACTTTGGGACTTTGGGACTTTGGGACTTTGGGACTTTGGGACTTTGGGACTTTGGGACTTTGGGACTTTGGGACTTTGGGACTTTGGGACTTTGGGACTTTGGGACTTTGGGACTTTGGGACTTTGGGACTTTGGGACTTTTGGACTTTGGGACTTTTGGACTTTTGGCCTTTGGGACTTTGGGACTTTTGGACTTTTGGATGGGATCTTGGTACTTTGGGTCTTTGGGACTTTGGAACTTTGGGACTTTGGGACTTTGGGACTTTTGGACTTTTGGACTTTTGGACTTTTGGACTTTTAGACTTTTGGACTATTGGACTTTTGGACTTTTGTACTTTTGTACTTTTTGAATTAATTTAAGGTGAGGTGAAAATTAAGTTTATGAAGAAGTTTCACTTCTTACGTGTGTACACTAAGTACACGCAATTTTTTATAGTATTTCAGGCAATCGGCTTCCTAGTCATTTTACATTTCAGGCATGCTGCTTCATTGTCATTTCTCGTTTAGAGCAAACAGACCTCTCAGTCATCTTGTATTTCTGGCAAACTGCCTTATAGTTAAATTAAATTTTGGCAATGCGCTTCTTATTCGACTTCACATTTCAGACATGCAGCTTCATCGGCATTTCTCACTTAAGGCAAACAGCTTTTTAGGCAAATCTTATTTTTAGGCAGAACACCTTCATTGGCATCTCGCGTTTAAGGTAACTCGATCAAAAGGGAAATAAATCCCCTCATTACCTATGTACTTGCGTAAGTAGGTACTTATACATTTAACCTTTATTTTACATATTACAGAGAAACTTAATTATTTGTATGATTTACCTATTTTATTTTACCACTAGATGACTAGACGGTGTCCGCGACTTCGCTCGCGAGAAATTGTATTTCTGTTCCCATGGGAACGTTTTGCCGGGATAAAAAGTTGCCCTTGTGTTATTTCAGACTGAAATGGGTATATCCTCGTAATCTTGTATCAAATTTCCAGATCCAAATCTGTGCATTTGTTGGAGCGTGACTGACAAACATACAAACCAATCCAAAAAAAATATTCCTACTTACCTACGTATTTTTTTTTTAACTAAGATCAGCAAGCTGCTGTTGAGTATGGCAAATTGTAGTAAATCTTGTAGGTAAGAATATATACCTATAGGTTTCCATCTGTACTACCTACCTAAGTATCTAATTTTTGGTGAGAGTGCAAGACACAGGCACTGACTGCTGTATGCGTATGCCGTCCTTTACTCTAAAGGGGTCGTCCATTAATCGCGTGAGGTTTTTTTGGGCATTTTTTGGACCCCCCCCTCCCCCTTGGTGATATTTGGTGAGGTTTCAGATTACCCCTGCCCCCCCTGGGCCGAATCACGTGTATTTTTAGTAACTACAAATTTTTCATATTTTAGGTTTTGTTGTTCAGAAATTACAGTGATCTCAAATTCAGGGTTGTAAAGTTGCTGTTCGAAATAAATACACGTGATATCTCACTACACCCCCCACCCCCCTTGGTGATGTTTCGTGATTTTTGTCAGACCCCCTCCCCCCCCTTTCGAGCCTCACGTGATTAATGGACGACCCCAAAGACCGACTCGAGTCGGATTCTTGCAGGTTCCAATAAAAACTTTGACGTTCGTTGGTATGGGCAATGAATACAGAACAGACGTAGGTATACTAGAAGAACAGTTCTTAAGGATTTTTTGTGCCAATTTTGTTGGTGGGGGCATGCCCCCAGCCCCCAGCTCGTGTAGTTCCCATTTGGCGACGCTGTCGTCGCATTTCAATGTCGGAGTTAGTCAAAACTAGTAGGCACAGTTTTACGTTTATTATCGACTAAATTCAGGGATTATTTAAAAAAATATATTTCACATCTTTTAAATCAAAACATAATGTACCTATTTATATTAAGTATTTATAGATATTTACAATGAATGATTTTACTCTTTTGCTACGAAAAATTAAAAATTGGCTGCCGCGCTGCGGCTGCAACGCCGCTAAGCGGCAGTTTGTGTCACAGAAAGTTTGTCTTCAGAGCAGCCTAAGAAACTATTCTTCTAGTATACGTCTGTATTCATTGGTATGGGACAACGGCAACAAAAATACCTACATGCTTGCTTAGGTACCTTAACCTTATCTGAAAATATCATCTCTAGCTACTTACCTACCACAATTCATGAGATATAGCCTGTGATAGACAGACGGACAGCGGAGTCTCAGTAAATAGGCTCCCGTTTCTACACGGCGGAACTCTTAAAAAGTTGTAGCCACCACTAACATAAGTACAATAACTGCGGTTCCTTCAGCAAAAACCATCTCATAGGTAAGGTACCTAGTACCTACCTACCTAGGTACCTACCAAGCGCTAGGACACCTGTCCGTCTCACATTACATTACACGAGGAATGACTTTGTTATCCGCGGATGAGGAATGTGTGCACATCCCGTGCAATTAAATGCAACCTTATAAAATATGCACTCATTGATCTAGCTAGATGGATACTTTCGCGCCCTGCGTTACCTGCGTACCTACCTAAACCTATCCAGTGTATCCAACCAGAACAAAAATGATCTTGCAGCCCCGTTACCGAGCATTAAGGGTATTGGCACTCCTGGTGTAGGGGGTATAGGTATAATGTAATCCTTGCTATTGCCCAATGAAAGCTTCCTATCAATAACAGTTCAGTTCCGCAGTCATCTGGAGGACAAGGCCAAGTTGCCATCCAAGAAGCTCAGCAGAGCGCGGTGGTACTTTACTGCGGCTCAAACACTGCGCCTCTATAAGTCGCAGTTGCGGCCGCACATGGAGTACTGCTGTCACCTATGTACGGGAGCACCTGAATAATTATCAGCTCCGTCCGTTTGACTCGGTGCAAAGGCGAGCTATGAGAGTTGTCAACGATCCTATGCCTATTTACGGGTGGTGTGGAACCTCTTTGCGATAGGAGACTGCCTCCTTACGAGTGCTCTACCGCCTGTACAACGGCAACGGTTTGTGCTCCGAGGAATTGTTCGATATGATGCCTACGGCTATATTCTATCATCGCACTGCTCGCCACAAACGAGGGTGTTCATCCTTACATGTTGCGTCCGGAGCGCTCGAGCACGGTTAGATCCGATAGGGGCTTACTACCGCGCACGCTTAGGTTGCGGATGCCTGCCTCGGTTTTCCCAAACGCCTACAGTATGGGGTTCTTCAAAAGGGGTCTTGGAAGGATTTTACAGGGTCGGCAGCGCGAGTGTAGCGCCTCTGGTGTTGCAAGCGTCCATAGGCTGCGGTGACCACCGGCACATCTGGTAGGCCGTATCGCACAAATCTTTTGTGCGGCGCACATATGTAGATTAAGCACTAATAATAGGTTTAATGCTTTGGGACCTGTTATTTAGTAAATGAACCTTACTCATTCTATACTAAATGTGAGTAATCACATTACCTTCATTTTAAGGATAATTTCCGAGATCTGGCTAAATAGTCTGTGAGAACTGAGGGACCACATATAAAGGGCTGTAGTTTTTGATACATTTTTTTACAAATTCCAAGATTCGTTCTACAATTGTTTCTAATCTACTACTAAATCCTTGGTAATTTATTTTCCGAATTCCCAGTCTGGTCCCTCAGTTCACACGCAGTGGCGGGGCAAGACCTAAATTTGGTGTGGGCAAGACAGATTTTGCGAGGCCCAGCGCCAATAATAATAGTCTCGCCATAAGGAAAAATAAAATTAACCACAGAGGTTTACGTCAAATGTGGTTAGTGGGGTCACTCATCCCAAAAAAATCCAGGAGAAAACATATATTGTTGGTTCCACTACCTAAATGGGTCCACGAGTATTTGTAAATCCTGTTGGACCCCTTAGTCGAACTTAGCAGTGGAACCATCGATCTTGGAACCAACAGTCCGGAAGGAATAAAACAAGGGATTCCTCGCACTGTTCGGCGGCGTACAGTGGATCGATCCATACAAATCGGCGGACACAGGAATCTTGAAATACTTTTTACTGTTTTTACAAAAACTAATGATGCCAATGTGTTTATCTTAATAATTGTAGTCGAAAACATACAGACACAATTTTGATTAGACTTTAATTTTAAAAAATATTCGACAAAAACTGATTTCAATGCATGGAAAAGTAGGTACATGAGATTTTCTCGTGTTTTCTTATTTTAACGCTAATTTTTTGTCTACATTTTCTAATTTTCTTTGATTATTGAATGTACATAGTTTTAATTTAATTGTCTTTGTTATATATTTTTGTTTATTTTAAAGAACAATTTTTTTAAGTTTATGTATGTAATTCTAATTTTGTTTGATTATTTGATGTACTGTACATACATGTTAATTGAATCGTTTCTGTTCTATATTTTTATTTATTTTAGGCTATTATTTTTACCACTTTTGTTTTTATAAGTTAGTTTTTGTAATTATATACCTAACTATGATATATGTTTTATAAAAAGTTATTGTTTTATTTGAGTAATACATTATTTTATTCAAATCTTAATGAAAAATACTATACAATACAAAAATTTTGCTAAAAAAGTAGGAAAAAATTATAGTCGTCTGCTTATAAGTATCTCTCAAAAACTCCCGATTCCGTATGCTAGTCATATTATTTTTGATGTAGGTAGGACAGTACTAAGCTAAAATGTAGTTTATTAACAATTAGGTATAACTATAAAAATAAGAATTAGACATATTACATTATTACATGTTTATTACATGCAAAGTAAAAGATATAATTAGACATATTTTCTTAAAGAAAATTAGAAAAATGATATTTGGTCATATAGGTCCCAGAGCGGTGCCTAGGGATAGGTACTTAAAATGTTTGGCAGATATTTTGCTAACAACCCATTAAAATTCACTATAAGCGTTAACATAAGAAAACATGAGAAAATCGCAAGCTAACCCTTTTTTAATTTACTTCTCCATACATTAAAATCAGTTTTTGTTGAATGTTTTTTAAAATTGAAGTCTAATCAAAATTGTGTCTCTATGTTTTCGACTACAATTATAAAGATAAACACATTGGCATCATTAGTTTTTGTAAAATCAGTAAAAAGTTTTTCAAGATTCCTATGTCCGCCGATTTGTATGAATCGATCGATAATTTTCACAGCAAAATTAATTTATATCTTTTTTTTTTTTATTCTCGCTTTGAAGCAATGCATAAAAATTGTTGAGGCGCGAGGCCCCTTGTACCGCGAGGCCGTGGGCGGTGGCCCACGTCGCCCACGCCTTACGCCGCCACTGTTCACACGCACATAATAGGTTCCACTCAAATCAGTCTAGGAGCTACTTTCCTGCTGGGGTAACGTACTCATGCTTGTCTGCCACCTTGGTGGTCTAAAAAAAACCAAAAAGAGTCAAACCATCTTGGAACCTAGACCACATTGGACAATATTTACCTTTCATACTTACTACATAGTCTAATTTCCATTGAAGCCGACGCACGTACCAGTGTCAAGGAGCAGAGCGCAGTTGCTTGTTCAACAGGTAACCATGGTAGTCAAGGACCAGGTGGATATCAGGTATTACCCTAAGTGGACTTCTGAGTAAAGGCATCCTCCATACCTCTTGAGCCAAAGCTAGTAGGTAACTTCACTTTGCAAGAATCCTATTCCTCATTCCTCAGTATTACAAATTTAGTCTAGGTTTTATTAGTATCCTGTAAAACCTAAAGGTGCGAAAAGATAAGAAGTTAATCTTTGTAGTTGTTTATTCACTGGAATAATATAATTAAAAACGTTTGATCGGAACTGAATTGTACCAGCTTTTCAGTAAAAAAGCCAAATAATAATAACACATTGTCAGAACAGTATATCGATGTATTAAAAATTAAAACTTAGGCATTAAAAAATAGTTCAGCCTTATCAAAAAAAGATCTTTTCCTTTGTGGAGTGTTGACAGCACTGCTCAGATGGTCGTGCGAAGGGCCTACGTCGTTGGGGATATCTGTTTACTGCAAGTAAACATCCGAGAGCCGCCCTTCGCTCAAGGAAAACACACACGGGAATGTAGACGCAACGTCACCAACGCGTAGGTACATCCTACGAACAATATAGTCAACGACGACGGTACAATTTACACGGAAATACTATTTGCAAATTATAAAACGGGGAGGGATTGGGAGGGGGACATTGACAAGAGGAGTGGGAGGGGAATTTGTGTCGATGACTAAGTTTAATTGTCTTCGATCTCCTGTTCTTGCTCCTCGTCGAACTCGGCGTCCTCGTCGGCCGTGGCCTCCTGGTACTGCTGGTACTCGGACACGAGATCGTTCATGTTGCTCTCGGCTTCGGTGAACTCCATCTCGTCCATACCCTCGCCAGTGTACCAATGCAAGAAAGCCTTGCGCCTGAACATAGCGGTAAACTGTTCAGAGATGCGTTTGAACAGCTCCTGGATGGCGGTCGAGTTGCCGATGAAAGTGGCAGCCATCTTGAGACCACGCGGCGGGATGTCGCACACGGCGGTCTTCACGTTGTTGGGGATCCATTCGACGAAGTACGACGAGTTCTTGTTCTGGATGTTGAGCATCTGCTCGTCGACCTCCTTCATGGACATGCGTCCGCGGAAGATGGCGGCGACGGTGAGGTAGCGTCCGTGGCGCGGGTCGCAGGCCGCCATCATGTTCTTGGCGTCGAACATCTGCTGCGTCAGCTCGGGCACGGTGAGCGCGCGGTACTGCTGCGAGCCGCGGGACGTGAGCGGCGCGAAGCCGGGCATGAAGAAGTGCAGGCGCGGGAACGGCACCATGTTGACGGCCAGCTTGCGCAGGTCCGCGTTCAGCTGGCCGGGGAAGCGCAGGCACGTCGTCACGCCCGACATCGTCAGCGACACCAGGTGGTTGAGGTCGCCGTACGTGGGTGTCGACAGTTTGAGCGTGCGGAAGCAGATGTCGTATAGAGCCTCGTTGTCGATACAGTAGGTCTCGTCTGTGTTTTCAACTAACTGGTGGACTGATAGTGTGGCGTTGTAAGGTTCTACTACTGTGTCTGACACTTTAGGCGAAGGTACAACTGAATATGTGTTCATAATTCTGTCGGGATATTCTTCTCTGATTTTTGAGATAAGTAGTGTGCCCATACCGGATCCGGTGCCGCCGCCGAGTGAGTGTGTTAGTTGGAATCCTTGTAAACAATCGCACGACTCTGCTTCTTTGCGTACGACGTCTAATACTGAATCTACGAGCTCGGCGCCCTCTGTGTAGTGACCCTTTGCCCAGTTGTTACCGGCTCCAGACTGTCCGAACACGAAGTTGTCGGGCCTGAAGATCTGTCCGAAAGGTCCTGAGCGGACTGAGTCCATGGTGCCGGGCTCGAGGTCCACAAGGATGGCGCGTGGCACGTACTTGCCGCCGGAGGCCTCATTGTAGTAAACGTTGATGCGCTCCAGTTGCAGATCTGAGTCACCATGGTATGCGCCGGTGGGGTCGATGCCATGTTCGTCGGAGATGATTTCCCAGAACTGAAACAACAAAACAACATTCGTTAAAGAAATACTGCAAGTAAATATTCAAGGTACCTTACCTACTAGGTATGAATAGTAATCGTATATTTTGCACATGACGGGCCATCCATTCCGTGAGCCATAAGGCAATGCGCGCATAGAATGAGTCACTGTCACCACGGCGACAGAGTTCGCAACAAACGTCGCGTCCCTGGGCGTCACCGCGAAATTAACATATTTACGAGGCAGACATTATCGATCCAACCCACTACCGTAAAGGCGAGTCGGCTGTTTAAATCATGTCTTGAATCGATGCATAAACATAATTGCTGCAGAAACATTACAACCCACATTCGTCCTCATGTCAGGTTGCCATAAAAGCGGAGAGCGCAGTTCGGATTTTCGACTCGTTTGGGTGTGTCAACCAATCAGGTCGAGGCTATTCACTCGTACGATGTGTACCAGACCTTTTTAGGTCGGTAAAAATTAAATTCTCTGTACCTATATTGAATTTTTCATGTCATACATTAATCTCGTATCGATCGAGGCGCTTTCTAGATAAATGGAACTAACATCGCGAGCTGATTCCGATAAGATCGTTCTGTTGACTCATTCGTGGAGAGATTAAAAGAGAACTAATTTTAAAACATCAGTCCACGTAACGTGTTTTAAATTATGACTCGACTATTCACATTAGCGAGTCACTAGAACAATAGGCAGTATTTTCCTCTAAATAAGACCAACAGTCGTCTACTTATAACAAGAACTAGTCATCATTGACACATTTGGCTTGAAACATGATCAATAATCATACTAAGAAATAATCAGCACCTATCAATGTTATGAAGATCTATAAACAGATATCAGCGTATTACTTATCTTTATTATACTTGTACTGACGATTATTCAGAAAATTTTCAGAATCATAACAATAGAAAGGTAATAAATATGGCAAATATTTGTATCGTGATACTGGTGGCCAGGGAGCGATAATACACACCTCGACTTCATCTTAACGAAATGATATAGCGCCTTGTTGGTAGGTCATATCGGCAGAAAGCATGATACGCCTTCATGTGAAGCGCAGCCCTAAAGCTTAATATATTACAGCTCATAGCAATCTTCCATTACAAATTCGTGATCGATTTCAAAGATTTTATCACAAGGAAAGTAGCTCGATCTGATCACGCAACCATAAGGGGGTCAACGCGGAAGACGCCGTCGGATTGGTGTGGCTCGTAAAACCGAGCGCTGGCACGGAGACAATCGCGTGCGGCTCACAATAATTATGGTCATTGACATGCAAATAAGTAAGAAAGTTTCTCGAAAACTGTAGATTTCTTTACTGAAAATGCTTCTTTGTCAAAAATGGTAACGGCTACTGAATTGGTTTCATATTTTAGGGTGAATTGTTGCATTCAAAAGAGCAATGATCGGCTTGCTTATTTTAGCGGCAACAGAAATACATTATCTGTGAACATTTCAGCTCCCAAGCTATCACGGTTCCTGAGATACAGCCTCGTGGCGGATAGACAGGCAGACGGAGGGCGAAGTCTCGAAGTGGCCAGGTTTTACCATTTGGGTACGGAACCATAAAAATTAAATAGTCAGCCATGATGACCTTTGTCAGAAGCGACGAAGCACTTCTATATCTTTTACTTTTATTTAAATTAAGTTACAGCCTCGGTTGAAACAACTACTCATCAACGATGCATCACGATATGAATAATGAACGGCATTCTGTAATTCTGAACGTGGAGTTATGTATGATAAGGGGATATCCGCTACGCTGGCTTCATGTGTGAAGTTATATTTAATCTACATTAGGGAAGAAAGTATTAGAGGACACTTCCGTCTGTGGAAAGAATGATCCTGAGTTCCGCTTACACCTTATACCCGGTAAGTATAAGAAATGTCTTCGATTCTGTACATTGGTCTATGGTTATTTTATCAACAAGAATAGGTGATTTTTTGTTTAACGTGAGGGAAAATCCTCATGGATGTTATGCCGGACTCCTACCGACTAAAAAACCTCACGTCACGCCCAACAGCCTGTGGTTGGGAGCCCCGGGGAAGCCCTCGGAAGGATGTCCCAGAACTCCCAACAGACCCACGTGGTTCGGGTGCTATCCCGCGTCTTTGGGGGGAAAACAAGAATAGGTGATTGATAAGACTATATGAGTGATTCTAATAAGTGCAACTGTCAACCGAATTGGTAGTTTGATGAAATATGAGAGTTATCGAAGTAGCGATCAAATCGAATCAATTGCAACTTAGGCAGCAGACTAAAAAACAGGCTACATACGTAACCAAGTGCAAAATTTCAGCAAAAGAATGTTTTAAATATTAAACAAGAAGCCGTGAGATCGATCTCACCCGACTGCCCCTCTCTAACACGTTTATTATGAAAGTTCAATCCGATTGACGTTGTAATTTTTTTTTATTTTAAACTTTGGACAGATGATCCACGTGACCAAGTGACGTAGTATAATGCGACAGAGTCACAGACTACAGGCAAAGTCTCGACATAAGCCCCTCTGCACTCTATTTTATAGAGGGGCTAAAACGTCAAAATACTTATGGCCAGGAGTTTCTAGTTACCACCCAGTCAAGGCAGTACCGTACGCTACAAAACTGAAGTTTATACTGCATTTATTTATTCATAATTTAGTGAAACAGTGACTGACTTACACCGCGTTCCTTCACGAGAAATCATCTAACTACCGCGCACTTATTAAGAAATTCACTGAATAACTGCACATCTCAGTGACGCTTCACATTTTTGTGAAATGAATGAAATTTATGTCTTTTCGTGCACGATGACTATTCAAAGAGTTGGCACTCGTCCAAGTAGCATCTCGCTTTAGTCTCGAAACGTGTCTATAAGGATGTTTCAAGTGGTTTTAATATTTTACGATTCCGTTTTGGTTAACGCTTCTAGAAATGGATGCATTCTTATTTAGAACCAGAAGGTACCTAGTTGTTTCATTGAAGATGCTGTGTACGATGTTAAAACATTTAACGAGAGCCGAGAGATTGTTAATTACCGCGCGAAAGTGAGCGAGCAAAGCGAATATGCGGCCGCAGTGGCCATCGAGCGCTAGATGCTTTTAACGTAATGGTACCTACGTAGGTATATCTTACTAATATTATAAATGCGAATGTTTGTGAGTGTGGATGTTTGGTACTCTTCCACGCTTAAATGGCTGAACGGATCGAGCTGAAATTTGGTACAGGGATACATTATTGTCTGGAATAACACATAGGCTACTTTTATCCCGGGAATAAGTTCCCACGGGAAGCGGGAACTGGAACAAAATTTACGAGGGAGAAACTGTGGGCATCAGCTAGTATGTACATAATTATTTTGCAGTACCTATAGGTACCCCAATACTTTGACAGTTGGACAATCTCGCGGTATTTACAATTTTACAACACATACGTCTATATTCCAGGCCTCATCTCTTGCAGTCACCAGGTACTTGAAGAAAATTGTTCTTTCTATAATCCGAATCGAAATTAAATTACATATCCACAAATCTTACATAATCTCTTCAGTTCTAGCAATCTATACCTAAGAAAATTACACAGCCATTTTCTAAATAGGATAAACGCGAAAAACGTAAGATAATTACGAACTCTACTAACTATTAGTTAACCCTACATAACTAAACATTCGTCTACGCGACGACGCCCCTCTCCGAGAAAGTCAAATGCACCTACTTCCCATCGACCCGCTCCCGCCACACTTTGTTTACCTTCCTGAATATGTCAATAAGTGCATCGTGTGACACAATTTCGATCGCACGATAATTAGGTAGTGACCTACGACTGTATCGTCGCCCAGCTGACGAAAGTTTAGTTCTTCCAAAGCTCGTAGAATGACGAAACATCGATGCATGAAGTGAAAAAATGTAATTTGTGGATCTCATAATAACGATATTTGTAGTAACTGTGCAGAATATTTATTCATATTGTTTTTTTTAATTAGTTCCTAATTAACCAAACTTAAGTGTCATGTAACCAGTTCCTATTTTTGATAAATGTTTTTGATAATGTTCACGTTTTTATTGCGTAGTCAGCTCGACGAAAGTTTAGTAACTATGTAACAATGAATATAGTTTAGTTATGTAGGGTTAAATTAGAAAATTGGTCTTTAATTGAAAAATAAGGCTACCAAAAAAGAATAAAATCGAGTTTGGGTAATCTTTTCATTTAATAAATTAACGTTTAATTAATGAAGTAAATAAGTGGTATGACTCTACAGGGTGAATTTTTCAAAAGGGATTGGATGGCCAAATCCGAAACTATAAGGAATAGCGAAAAATGCTCAAAGGAGTCACGAGCCCGATTTTGATGAAACTTAAAACCTCATCATTAGATTTTTGAAAAACCCATGATCCTAGCTGGGAATCGAACTTGTTAATTGTGAAAAAAAAAAAACACACCCTTTATTATTACACCATACGATAGTGTTGCTATTAAGGATCATATTCTGGGAAGTAATGATATACGGCAAACTACAGGAAAGAGCTCATCTTTAACAAAATACATTTTATTTTTCTTACGTTAACTGATTAATTGTTTATTTTTATCCTTAACAGCGACTCTATCGTATGGTGTAATAATAAAGGATGTGTTTTTTTTTTTCAAAATCAACAAGTTCGATTCCCAGCTAGGATCATGGGTTTTTCAAAAATCTAATGATGAGGTTTTAAGTTTCATCAAAATCGGGCTCGTGACTCCTTTCAGCATTTTTCGCTATTCCTTATAGTTTCGGATTTGGCCATCCAATCCCTTTTCAAAAATTCACCCTGTATAGTATCACGACTTGTTTCAAAAAGTAGATAGGCAGAGATGTATTACGTTTTCTTTACAAATATTAAAAAGAGGAAAGATTTGATTGTTAGTTTGTTTGCTCTTAATAGGCTCCGAAACTACTGTATCGATTTGAAAAATTCTTCACTATTGGGAAGCTACACTCTTCGCGGTGAACATAGGCTATGTTTTATTCCCGTATTCCCACGGGAACGCAAGCTACGCGGGTGAAACCGTGACGTCCGCTAGTATGTTATAAGTACAATTTAAATTAATTTTATCCATTTTCAAAGTACCTTATTAATGATGATGTCCGTTTGTTCAGACTTATCTCTGAAACGAGGGAAAATCCTCATGGATGTTATGCCGGACTCCTACCGACTAAAAAACCTCACGCAACGCCCAACAGCCTATGGTTGTGAGCCCCGGGTAAGCCCTCGGAAGAACAGACCTACAGCCGCCTCTGCAGCCTGGCCCAGGGGGTGGTTCGGGTGCTAATCCGCGTCTTTGGGGGTGGGTTTCGGGTGTGATCCCGCTTCTAAGGGGGGTCGTGCGTGAGTTCCTCACGTCACGCTGCCGTCATGGGCCTGCTTCTGTAAGGACGGTGAGCGACTCTCTCACCGTCCTCAGACCACCGGTCATGGAGGCCGATAGTCGAAACGGCTGGGCTAATTTAAACCGGACCTTTTGACTTAGTAACCAAGCAGATGTTACATAAATAGTACCTACCTAACTGGGGGCTACTAGGTATTTAAAAGAAATAAATTGTTTCTAAAGTCACTAGCGAAATCTCGGTAAACATTTCAAAATCTTGAACTTGGCCGGTTTTGGTAATTTTAAATTCGTGAATAACGTTCCGATGACGCAATAATAATAATACCAATACCATGTGTGATTAAGACCGACCCTAACATCTGCTTTTTGTACTCCGAAACCCTTGTATAATAGGGTGCCCCTTTTTTACCTGGTGTATTCAACATTCGTCCCTTTATATTTAAACGGTTCACGCACTATGTCCCTTAGCTATTCATCCTAAAATGCAAAAAAGAAATGGATGCATGGATATTTATAAGTAAAAGAATTTCTTTTACGCGACAGTATTTAATTGGATTTATAATAAAACCTAGATTATCGAAAAGCTTAGTGATAAGATGATATATAATAGGCTAGCGGACGTCACGCGGTTTCACCCACGTAGTTCCCGTTCCCGTGGGAATACGGGAATAAAATATAGCCTATGTTAACCTCGAAGAGTGTAGCTTCCGAACAGTGAAAGAATTTTTAAAATCGGTTCAGTAGTTTCGGAGCCTATTCGATGCAAACAAACAAACAAACAATCTCCGAGCTTCGAGGCTTGAAAGGACACTACAGAACTATATTCGTAAATGCGTAACATCCTGATCTGGTACCAAGTTGGAAGTTAGCAGTCGAATTACAGTATTGACAGACCGTCTACCCCCCACGGGACATAAGCGTGATTGTAAAATGTCGTGATGTACAGATCACTAGTGATATCAAAACGAACCGGAATCTAATCTTTATCTGAGTGCAAGTCCCGGTTGCCTTCAAACAGTCCTGAGAGCATCTGAGCATGGAAATTGTTTAGATTGGCTATCAGCTATGATTCGGATATTTTTTTCCGGTATCATTAAGTGACTACAGTTCGATCGTGAGGTCGACTTGGGGGCCCATGAAAGGCTGGTCAGTTGACTAAACAGCAGAAGGTGATAACTGCGTAGTTACCTATGGCCACAGATAATATAATAGTACGCCACAGCTGTCAGTAGAGTTGACGGAACATATGCTTAGAATTATTGGTGCTAACCTAACCGTAGTGTCTCCATACGGCAATAGGCACCTGGTGGGTGGACGTAGTACTACCATTTGGTAAGTGCTTTAACCACGGCCTCCAACCGTGGTTAAAGGCTCTGGTCTGCAAGTGGTCTGGAATTAAGCTCCGCATTGCAGCAATCCGAGGACAGTAGCGCGACATTGACAAGGAATTAGGCCTCAGTATTACTTGTGGATTAAAAAGTTAATTTTGACAGCTGGCAGCTTTTTAATTATGTGCATCTGTCAGAATTTCTGTATGGCAGACGTTGAACCAATGAAAAAACTTAGAAAAGTTTTAATTTTAACATATGTACTGATTTTTTTAAAATTTACTTCAATCTACGAGTAGGCACTTAGTTCTGTCGGTTAAAATCCCTACAATAATATTATAATTGCGAAAGTAACTCTGTCGGTCTGTCAGCTTTCACGCCTAAACGGCTGGAGCGATTGAGATGAAATTTGGTATAGGGATAGTTCGAAAACCTGGAAAGGACATAGGCTACTTTTTAACCGACTGCGCAAAAGGAGGGTTGTGATTTTACGCGATAACGACTTCTACGCGGTCGAAGTCGCGAGGAACAGCTAGTACAATATAAATCCTACCCTTCTAGCTTATCTCCCTTGAAATCAGTTGTACGATTTTTTGCACAAGACTTTGTACAAGATCAAAGATACGTTTTTTGTTATAATAACGTCAGTTCACGGGATAACTTCATCGTAAACAAGCGTTCTCACGAACATGTGCTTGCTACAGCCGGCCGTGCTATTTCGGCTACCGCGGAAGAATAACGGTCATCGAACCTACGACTATAAAGGCGTACATAACTGCTTCATACTATTTAAATTTCATAATTACCTTTATGCCAGTAAAAATGTGCATAAATTAACTTGAAATTAAATACCCGTATCTTTGTTCTACAAATGACTTATTTTCTTAGAAGACAGTCTCAATAAATCAATATTTTGAAGGTATCTGCTAAATCATACATAAAAAAACAATTCGATTTCGTATAAATAAAAAAAACGGCAAAATGATCGTCATTCTTTTTTCCCGCCGCAGCTGTCGTGTCGTACCTAACCGTTGATCAAACATATCGTTCGAATTTTGAACGTTACAAACGAAGGCCTACCATTGGGTGTCCCTTATCACAGGACGCGAGGGAACAACCTTGAATCTGAATTCAAAACATACTCGACCCTATTATTTATTAACGGTCGACGGTTTCTATAGAATTTAGGTAAGTACGGCCTGGCAGGAGGAAAATATAAGCGTTTGATACGGGTACAATGGCGGGATTTTGACATCTATTGTTTATTTCAATGACAAATTAATGCAATAATGATCAATATACCTACCTACTTGACTAAATAAAAATTAGCGAATTGATTTGTATGAACTTGAATCAACGGCCATTTGAAAATACAAGCAAACCCCTAACAAAGAGTGATTAGATTAGAACGGCTTGTCGGATTCAAACCAAACGCGGATTAGGACAAGTTCTCGATGATATTAGCAGTTATTCGCGCTCGAAATGGCGACATCACACGTGGAAGGCAACAGCCGACCTAGACGTTCTTCACGATCGATCGATAATCATCCGGACACAGGTTGGGCGCGGCTTTCACTCCAAGTGCGAATTTGCATAATATTCATATTCACAATGTCTTGTTCGAAACTTGTTCTCGGTTGGAAACAAGATAAAAATGACATGACACGACATTACGAACTAATAAAAAATGAAAGGACCACACCCACAGGTCATAAATATGACAAATACAGCATAAATTCTAATTGGACACAATTAGATGAGTGAATTAATAAAGGAAACGGTTGGCAATTGTTTCATTTTTCGAGTCGTGGCGTGAGGCCGGCGTCACAAAATGCCGGCCGGCCTCTGTCGACGTTCGATTTATGAAATTCAAAACAAAATAACGCTTACCTTGGCTCCAATCTGGTTTCCGCACTGTCCTGCTTGTATGTGCACGATTTCCCTCATTTTGTTTTATGTGAACTTATATTATTTATTTAGTAAAACTATAAAATGCTTCGTCTGCTCCGCACGCACCACGTACTCTCGTGGTCGCTTGAAGAATAATTCTGTTCCGTTTTTCGTTCGATCGGACTAGGCTACGGATGTAATAGGGAAGGGACTGTGTGAAGCAGCTGTACATGTTATCGATAAAAAAATGACGCATTGCGACACTTTTGAAGTGATGAAATAAATTATTCGCGCCTATCTCCTACCTATTATATAAGTAGAAGTGAATGCTCTAATGAAAAAACGATTCTTTGCAATGCAACCATTTTTGTACAACACACGGTTTCCTGTCACAGACATAAATAATTATTCATGTTGCAAAATTACTGCAGTAAGCAACTGTCGCTATGACTGGTCCTTGGATGGGTAGGCACCACGTGACCACTTTGACATTTCATTTGTGTTTAATTACGTGCTTCGGAAGGGACGTGAAGCGGTTGGTCCCAATTGTCTAATTAATTATTGAGCTATATTATAGAATAGTGGCGCGCGAAATTCCGTTCTTTACAAAGTAAAACGCAACGCAGCATGCACACTACTTTTCTGTCATCATAGTTATTAAGATTAAGACTGGTTTAAGAGTCGCGCTGACCGCACGCTGACCGTCATCGCGGCGCTGACAGCCGAAACGTATGAACTTCTAGAAAGCGTTTTAGAATAACGCGTAGCTATCAGCGCGTGCGATGGGCTGAAGGGTCAGCGGCCGTACGCGTCGCGCGTCGGCACTGCGTAGCCGTCGCGTCGGCGCTGACCAATGCACACGCGCCTCTATCTTCGGTGAGCGTTCTCGTGTCGAGCCACGCGGGCGCCATCAGCGTGAACAGTCACGACGAATCACGATTACACGATGTGGATACAAGTAGGTACTCCACAGTGATCAGCATGACACTGAAACGTCTCGCGCTGAACCTCAGCGACGACCAGCTACGCGCCGAGCTGTCAGCGCCGATGGTCAGTGTGACTCTAAAAACCAGCCTAATCTAACTACGTACAATGATATAGCTGAAGAGTTTGTGTAGTGCAAGTAGATTCTGAGATCTTTATCATAAAGAACTAACTGCATAGATTTATAAAATTCTTCTACACTTCGATGGTATATTTGTTGAGAATGACTATAAGCTATATAACATCACGCTATATGGAATAAGAGCCGAGCAGCACTAAAATATTCCCAAAATATAAAAAAATTAATCCTTTTCGGAACTTCCGTTCCGTTGCGTAGGCAGTAAATAAATTACTTTAAAACATTCCGCGATAGCATTTATGTGGGAATTTAGATTAGCATAAGTGGTAGGGCTTACCCGGGGATCCCGACCGCAGGCAGTGGTAGGGAAGTTGGTAAGAATCTGGCATAGCATCCACGAGGGATTTTCACTTGAAAAAAGAAACATAAGCGGTAACATTAAATAATGAATGGGTAACTGAAGTACCATCAAGTTAGTAATACAGGCAGTTTATGAACAGACATAGTTTATCATTACACAAATATTTAACTGGCGACTAGGAGAGGATAGGTAGACGATAGATCCGATATTATGGTATGATTCAGTCAGTTGGTACAATTCGATTACGACGTTAAAGGTGGAGACGTACATATGAAGTATTTAATATTGTTGCTACAAACAAACAATGGCATGTTTGTTTCGGCGTTTGGGTGTTTCTGTGTATAATGTGTATGTATATTTTTGTCTGGTATGTTAACTAAATCAAAAAACTTAATGTGATTTTTTTACGGCCTCGAGCAGAACCCGAACCTCTGTTTTATGACTACCGGATTAGACCCCCTAACCGTTGGACCAAAGTTTGTTTTTCACATCGTAAGTCTTAGGGCAAGGTATCAGGTGAAATTGCCGGTAGATGGGAGCTACCATATCTGCTCTTATTTCGTATATATCCTACTAATATTATAAATGCGAATGTTTGTGAGTGTGGATGTTTGTTACTCTTTCACGCTCAAACCACAGAACGGATCGGGCTGAAATTTGGTACATGGATACATTATAGTCTGGAATAACACATAGGCTACTTTTTATCCTACCGGTTGACACAGATGCTTGCCGGGCACGGTAGCTTCGGTAGGTATCTGTGGCGAAAACACCGGGAAATCACGGCCGAGTGTCAGCACTGCGAGGACCGCAGCGATGACACGGCGCTCCACACGCTGGTGGAGTGCACGGCGTGGGCACAACAGCGCCAGGTCCTCGTAGTGGGTCTGGGCGTGGACACTCTCTCGCTCGAGGCCATGGTGCGAGCCATGCTCTCCAGTGGGAGTAAGTGGGATTGCGCCGCCTCTTTCTGCGAGCAGGTCATGCTCGTGAAGGAGGCGGCGGGCCGGGTGCGGGAGAGAACTCTCCCACCCGAGTTCCGCAGTCGGCGCCCTGGGCGCCGCCGACGTGTCTTCGCCGAGGACTATCGGCCTCCATGACCGGGGGTCTAAGGACGGTGAGAGGGCCGCTCACCGTCCTTACAGAAGCAGGCCCATGACGGCAGCGTGACGTGAACAACTCACGCACGCCCCCCCTTAGAAGCGGGGTCACACCCGAAACCCCCCATAGACGCGGGATTGCACCCGAACCACCCCCTGGGCGAGGCCGCATTGGCGGCCGTAGGTCTGTTGGGAGTCACGGGACATCCTTCCTGAGGGCTTACCCGGGGCTCTCAACCATAGGCTGTTGGGCGTTACGTGAGGTTTTTTAGTCGGTAAGAGTCCTATATAGCATCCTACGAGGATATTCCCTCACGTTAAAAAAAAAAGGCTACTTTTTATCCTGGGAATAAGTTGCCACGGGAACAAATTTTACGCTGGCGAAGCTGCGGGCATCAGCTAGTATCTAATAATAGTGAGTAAAATTATCTCGGGAAGTCTGATCTGTGGTAATTTGATTTGTCAGAAAAGATCAGTAAATCTAGATAACATTTAATGATCATTTCTGACAGCATCAGGTGAGCAAGCTCTTTGAGCGTATTATTGCACAACGACGCCTCGTCGGGCACCGCACACTCGATCTGGCGGATAGCCAGTTTGGCTTCCGTCAGGGGCGCTCCACCGTGGACGCGATCGTGAGCATTAGAGGCCTGACGGAGGTAGCAGTCTCACGGGGTGAGGTGGTGGTGAAGGTGTCTCTTGACATCGCCAAAGCCTTCAACACCTTGCCCTGGGGCTGCGATAGGGGAGGCGCTTATCTACCATGAAGTGCCTCCCTACCTCTGTCGAATTGTCGGGGCCTATCTCTCCGAGAGGGCCATCCATAACTAACTCGAGCTGGCTAGGGCTGGGTCGGCGAGATGTTTCGTGCGGCGTTCCACAGGGATCGGTATTAGGGCCGCTCCTGTGGAACATCGGTTACGACTGGGGGCTGCGTGATCCGTCCCTGCTCCACCAGGAAATCGTGGAGACATGGAAGGTGCGACTTGAGCAACCAAAAGGGGGAATTTGAAACAATCGCGGCCGTCAGACCGGTCATGGACGAGTGTCTGGAGAGGAGACACGGTGCTCTCTCCTATCGGTTGTCACAGATACTAACCGGACCCGATAGTTTCGGTAGGTATCTGTGGCGAAGACACCGGGAAACCACTGCCGAGTGTCAGCACTGCGAGGACCGCAGCGATGACAGAGCGCTCCACACGCTGGTGGAGTGCACAGCATGGGCAAAACAGTGCCAGGTATTGGGTCTGGACGTGGAAACTATCTTGCTCGAGACCATGGTGCGAGCCATGATCTCATGATGATGATAGGAGTAAGTGGGACTGCGCCGCCTCTTTTTGCGAGCAGGTCATGCTTGTGAAGGAGACGGCCGGGCGGGAACGGGAGAGAACTCTCCCACCCGAGTTCCACAGTCGGTGGCTTGGGCGCTGCCGAGGACTATCGGCCTCCATGACCGGGGGCCTGTAGACGGTGAGAGGGTCGCTCACTGTCCTTACAGAAGCAGGCCCATGACGGCAGCGTGACGTGATTCACGCACGCCCCCACCCCCCTTAGAAGTGGGATCACACATATGCTGCCAGTCTTTTGGGCACGTTTAGTTTTATTCATATTGTAAATGTAAACTAGCTGACCCGCGCAACTTCGTCTGCGTTACATGAGAGTAAGAAAGAGAGAGGTATTGTATTAATATTTTGAGTATTATAATGCTTCCCGTCGCATTTATTTTTCGTCGCACTTACTCCCTTCGCGTCGCTTATATTCATTAGAGCTGACCCGCACAACTTCGTTGCGTCACATGAGAGTGAGTATATAGTATACCCTCGGTATTAATATGTAAAGCGATATACCTAATGTTTCCCGTCGCATTTACTTCCCCCTATCCGGTTTTTGGTATGGAACTCATCGTGTGCGAATCCGACTCGCACTTGACCGGTTTTTATCGTTCAGTTGACTGGCTACCAGTGCAGACCACATTTACCCCCGCGTCGCCGTCGTGTCGCTCATACTTTAAAACTTAATAAGAGGATTATTGTAAGTGAACCTAAAAGATAGGCATATGCAGTTGAGGACTTTTTTTTAATACACATTTTAACGTAACTTAAACCATTAACGCAGCGTACGCAATGGAAGCTCTCAAAAGAAAGAAATTTTCCCCGTTCTCGAAACATTATTCATGGCTGCTCCGCTCCTGTTCGTCTTCGCGTGATGTTATAACGTCATTAGCCATCCTCAATAAATGTAATATTAAACTGTAAAATAATTTTTGAAATGCAACCAGTAGTTTCTGAGATCCCAGCACAAACAAACTATTCAGTTTTATAATATTGTGAGCGAACCTTAAGAGATAGACAAATTAGGTTATTGTGAGCGAACCTTAAAAGATAGACATATGCCGTCGCGGACTTTTTTTTAGAACTTTTTTAAAAGAAACAATTTAGTAATGCACAATTTTTACGTTACTTTAACCATTTACGCAGCGTACGCCTCGGAAGCTCTCAGACAGTAAAATATATTTCCCGTTTTTAAAACATTCTTGATTGCTGCTCCGCTCCTATTCTTCGTAGCGTGATGTTATATAGCTTATAGCCATCCTCGATAAATGGTCTTTCAAACTGTAAAAGAATTTTTGAAATCCAACCAGTAGTTCCTGAGATCCTAGCGTTCAAACAAACAAACAAACAAACAAACACACAAACAAACTCTTCAGCTTTATAATATTAGTATGGATAGTTATAATGCTGTATTGTAACAGCTGTCTAATATTTTATTGAAAAAAGTTTATTTATTCTTTAGTTTAAAAAAAACGTATATTATTAGTTACTAGCTTTTGCCCGCGACTTCGTTAGCGAGGTGATTTTAACTTATAAACTATCTAATTCAAATTAAAATCGACGTACAAATTAATAATAGAATATCTAAAAGTCACAATAAATTCATGCTTTGAGAATGCTTTAAAGCGAAACCGGTGAGGTGGTGTTAAACTAAATTTATTTGTGGAATGTAAGTGTTTGTGTGTCAATAATGTATAAAATTATTTAAATCTTAAGTAATGAATTTAAATAATTACTTAATGTTACATTTAAATATAGAAATAGGCATCACTCCAACCGAGGGGGGCTCGATTTATGCTTTCTAATCAATAGAGGGAAGGGGACGGCAATTAAAATATTTTTTTCCATAATTTCATCGAATGGTACTTTTTTCAAAATTAATCATTTTGAGTCAACTATGAATTCAGACACAGTATCATATTCAGACTTCAGTATTACATTTAATGATATTTGATAAATGGGAATATACTAACTTTGTGCTAATAAAATTTGATTTTTCACTTTTTAGTTTTGTTTGAAGTCGGTTTCTTTTTCGTGATTTTTTTTTATCACTATTTTTAGTGACGTGTACACTGAAAATATATCTATCAAGGTGTAAAGTTCGGATGACGACAGTACAAATTAATCAAGCCCAAACACAAGGTAACTGCTGTATATCGTTAGGGAATTCTCTCTACTGACTTTCGTCTCCATCATTAGATCGACTCCAAACCTTCATTAAGTTGTACTACTTAAAAGCCCTTATTAAAAACATTTAGAAACGCCCTACATGCCCCTACAATTTTTAAAAGTTCCCTTAGATTTCTCCAGCATGCCATCATCAGATCCTGACTTCCTTAAAATGACCTTCCTTGGGAAAAAAATATTTCAAATTAAAATAAACAAACTAAAAAAATAATTATATGCGGTCGAATTGAATAACCTCCTCCTTTTTTGAAGTCGGTTAAAAAAAACCGTTACCTAAAACTATGGTAAGTTACAGAATTAAAAATAATTATAGTATCGATAAACGAACAACACTATAACCCTTCCCATTTTCTTATTGGTGGAACATCGCCATGTTGCAATCAAGGCAGCAAACCTAACGAAAATATAATAGCGTCATATTTTCGACCTATTTGACTTTTATTAAACTTTTCCCACTAGTCAACAATTACAATGTTTTAAAATTAAAACATTTTAGTCAGATATGTCTAATCATGTTACTTATTTCACATTTTTAAGCAAAAACATACTATAATTCTTATTGGTGAGTTCCATATTGTTGTATCAGAATCTGATTGGAACGGATTCGTTTTGTGGTGTTGGCACTAGTGATGATTCATATTGGGCAAGGCGACTGGCGAGCTATAGTGGCGGGCTTTCGAATTGTGCCGGCCGGTTTCGAGTGCTTCGCTAATCGTTCGAACATAATAAAATAAGTAAAAACTGGTATAAAAGAAAATAGGAACAGCGAAAATTTAACTATTGTTTGTATTTACATATTGAAATTGATTACTAGTCCATTGCAATGTTACAATTTAAGGACCGAATATTGCATTTCTTAGAGAACGCAATATTATTTTTGGGACATGTGTGGGGGGTCAATAGAAGCTTAACCTCAAGTTTGTGGGGTCGCCACCCTTGTCCCCCGGCCGCAATCTTAAAAAGGGGTGAAAACACTTTTTTCCCAATATCTCGGAAACTACGAGTCTTACAAAAAATTTGTGAGAACATAATTTGTAGCAAATTGTTTTGCCTACAAATATGTTTAACAAATTTTTGCCCTAAATAAAAAATTAGAGAAGTTATAAACAAAAAATTGAAAATAAAATTATAAAAAATTTCTTTTTTGCTGTGGCGTTTTTTTTAATTTCTCTTAAAAGATCATCTACAAGATTAGTCTAAGGTATTTTTTTTGTAAAATGTATAAAAAAAAGTTATAGAGCAAAAAAGAAATTTTTTATAAAAAATTGCTAAAAATTTTGTAAATTTTTTTGTTAAGTTATATACACATTTGTAGACAAAACAATATGCTACAAATTATGCCTCTACAATTTTTTTGTAAGACTCATAGTTTCTGAAATATTGCGAAAAAAGTGTTTTTTTCCGCCCTATTTTCAAGATGGCGGCCGGGGGACAAGGGTGGCGACCCCACAAACTTAAGGTTAAGTTTCTATTGACCCCCCACACATGTCCCGAAAGTAAAATTGCGTCCTCTAATAAATGCAAAGCTCATGTAACATTTCAATGGACTATACCTATACAATTAAATTCCGTAGCTACTATAATCAAAATTATTTTCTTTAAAACCAAAATTTACCAGTACTTATGTTTACATTTTCTCAGTTGGAGTCAATTGGTTGGAGTACTTACTTACCATTTTCATTTTTTCCAGATTTTCTTGATAACTACAAAATCTACTAATATTGATCCTGATTGGCTGTTGTTTTTGTTATTAAATGCGTTTTGTTCAAGGAAGGTTTTAGTATCTATAAAACATAATTTACAGCGGAAATATAATAATAATCATCAATTATATCAATCAATATCAATACATATAATAAAATCGTAACAGGTCGCTGTCTGTACATGGAAGATAAATAAGAAAAAATATTACGACTATGAACGCAATAGAACCCAAAACAATGATTTTTAGAATTTTTGACTGTCTGTATGTCTGTATATCTGTTTGTCTGTACGTTTGTGCACGCTAATCTTATTATCCGCTTAACCGATTGCAATGCGGTTTTTTTATTGTGTTGACCTACCTACATTATGTAAGTACTTACAAAGCAAATCAAATTGTAAGAAGCAAGTACTTACATTACGTAAGTACTTACTTCTTACAATTTGATTTGTTTTAAGAAGTAAGTACTTACCTACATTATGTAAGTACTTACTTACAAAGCAAATCGAATTGTAAGAAGTAAGTATGTACTTACATTACGTAGTACTTACTTCTTACAACTTGATTTAAAAACTTGATTTGAGAACTTGAAAAGTGTAAACAAAGCGAATCAAATTGTACGTGTTTAGTTAATTGCACATTTGTTTTAGTTAATAATATTGAAAAATCAACAATCTTTAAACGTATCGTGAGGAGTTTTATCTACCTATACTTAAGTATACCTAAAGACATTATCTATCTCTAATATTATTAAGAGGAAAATTTAAATTGTTTGTTTTTTTGTTGTTTGTTTGTTTGCATCGAAAAGATTTCGAAACTCTGAACCGATTTGAAAAATTCTTTCACTGTTGGGAAACTACACTCTTTGCGGTGAACATAGGCTATAAGTATGTTATATCCCTATTCCAACGGGAACAACGCAGGTGAAACCGCGTGACGTCCGCTAGTATTATTATTTTAAGAAAAATACTACCTATAGGTACCTATTAATTATTGTATCTATGTAAGTTTATGGTTTACTTTACAATAAAGCGTATTGTATTGTGTCTTTGACTGTTGGATATATATTATACTAGCTGTTACCCGCGACTTCGTCCGCGTGGAAATTATGTTATAAGCAAAGTTTGAACCGTATTCTATTTGAGCCTCTAGGATAAGTCGTTACCAAAATGTGGGAACAAATTTAGGACATCCTCCAACTTACCCGGGGAGTTATGCGCTAGATGGATTTTTTTAACGTGAGGAAAATCCTACATGAATGTACTATGACTCCCACTGACTAAAAACCACACGTATCCTACCTAACAGCCTACGATTGGAAGCCTCGGGTAAGCCCTCTAAAGGATACCCTAGGACTGCGCTAGATGGATAGGAAGAGATCTCATGGTTTTAGTGCGTCCAAGGCCGGTATGAAGTACGTGTTTATTAATTAGCCCCTTTAATAATTATAAGAGTAAGTAGTATGGTGAAGCGCGAATACGAAACGTTTGTTAGATTAGGGCCACAGACTGAAAACTTTACGCATAATCGGAAGAGTTGAGACGATAACACTAACGCTAACGGTAGCCAGTAAATGGCAGTCGTTAAACCAAGTTGAAGACCTTATTTATTTTATTTTAGATTTAATAATTTTCAAAAGTAGGCAGTACTAACGCCTGTCCATTTCAACACGGCAATGCGGCTCACCACCTATTACGTTACGTGGTACAAATTAAAAAAAGGTAAACATATAATATGCCTCGATACCCCTTTGGGGATAAAGGCGTGACCGTATGCATGTACTTATTATGTATTAGGTGATTTAATTTATGTACCCATGTCACTGTAGCCAAAGCTCAACATTTTTCAGTAAAGTTGTTTTAAGAATGTTCATTATAAACAACGTTTGTGTGGCGTGTTGGCTTAATCATAAAAGAGCTTAATGGTTAAGGCTATTGTAAAATAATTCAATTTCAATTAAATGAATTGCTTTAGAATAGACTTAATCTTTAAGCTCTTTTTTGATTAAGCAAACAGGGCAGTTTCACACGCTGCTTGATGAGTCTGATGAAGAAATACCTCTCCTTTCATAGATTTTATGTGACGTAAACGAAGTTGCGAGGGTTAGCTAGTCTATACATATGGTAAAACTGTTGAGGGTCGAGAGTCTACTGAAGCCGAAAATGAAATTCCATTTTTCATGTGTGTCTGTCTGTCTGTATTCCGAATAAGTATCACGCCGAAGTTACTGAATGGATTTGAATGAAACTTAGTACAATCAGAGCTTATAATCCGAGGAAGGTTCTAGGATACTTTTGATCTCGATATTTTGCGCGGTTCCTTTGGGAGAAGGGATGAAAGACAAAACGGTTTTTTAGTTGTTACTTCTCAATGCGTTTTCGGATTCCAAATTTTTTTTTTAGTGTTATAAAGGGAATACTGTAAGGAATGTTTCACACAAGTTTCCATGTTAAAGGTTTTCTAGTTCAGGAATTAGAGACATCCCAACTTTCGCAAAACCTAGAATTCAAGGATCCCTTAGAATGTGAGGGTAAATCTAAACTGGCGTGTTGGCTTAATGATAAAAGAGCTTAATGATTAAGGCTATTGTAAATTGTAAAGATCCTACCTCTAGATTGCTATTCAAATAAAAGATTAATTAAAATTATTCAGTAATTTCTGTGCAAAAATATACAAACTGATTTTCATTGTTCTCTGCCGAGCTCCTAAAAAATTTAGCGTAATAATATGTTGTCTGAGTGTAAAACCTATCTCCTACTAATATTCCTGCTACGTTTTAGTTAAATCAATCCGACGCGACGGTTTAAACATTTCATTGCTCTCTGCTTAGCCCCTAGGATATGTGGCGTGATAATATATAGCCTACTTTAAGACCACACCCCTAAGTAATATTTGTGCAAAATTTGAACCAAATCTGTTCAGTACTTTTCGAGATCGTTCCGGACAAAGCAAAGCAAACAGACAAACAGACAAAAAAAATTGTAACTATATTTTCAGCTTCGGTATCATATGTAGAACACCCAGCGAGTATTTTTTTGTTAATATTACCAATGTACAGTTTTGGCTTTTCTATCATTTTATTATATGTATAGATATAGATTTTTGAAATATATAAGTATGTATATCAGTGGACTGGATATCATAGCAAACACAGGATTTAATTTTTCTCTATCGGGCCTCCAAGATATTTAGCGTGATAATGTAGCCGGTGCGTAAAACCGATCTCTTACTAATATTCCTGTAACGTTTTAGTTTAATTAATCCACATACTTACATATGGCACTACCCTCTGCCTAGTTCCTAGGATATGTAGCGTGATAATATATAGCCTATTTAAAGATGCTACCTCTAGATTGCTCTTCAAGTAAAAGATTAATTAAAATTATTCAGTCGTTTCTCTATTTTGCAAAAATATACAAAAAGATTTTCATTGTTCTCTGCTGAGCTCCTAAAAAATTTAGCGTAATAATAATTGTTGTCTGAGTGTAAAACCTATCTTCTACTAATATTCCTGCTACGTTTTAGTTAAATCAATCCAACGGTTTAAACATTTCATTGCTCTCTGCTTAGCCCCTAGGATATGTGGCGTGATAATATATAGCCTATTTTAAGACCACACCCCTAAGTAATATTTGTGCAAAATTTGAACCAAATCTGTTCAGTACTTTTCGAGATCCTTCCGGACAAAGCAAAGCAAACAGACAAACAGACAAACAGACAAAAAAAAATCTAACTATATTTTCAGATTCGGTATCTTATGTAGAACACCCAGCGAGTATTTTTTTGTTAATATTTCCAATGTACAGTGTTGGCTTTTCTATCATTTTATTATATATGTATTTTATTATATATGTATAGATAAGGCCGGGTCCGCTGCTCCATGTTTTCGGGTTTGTTGACACAAATATTTTATTAAAGGTTTAATAAAACCGGTCAAGTGCGAGTCGGACTTGCCCATGTAGGGTTCCGTAACAGCAAGTATTGAATGAAAGGCGAAAATTATACAAGATGGATATTTAAAGACTGTAGTTGGATGGAAAGTACCCTATGGCCTTCGATCAATAGTTGTATTTTTAGAATACGTTGGTTGTATTATTGATCGAAGCCTATGGCTATTGATAATAGCAAGTTTATCCGAAAGGAAACATTCATTTATTTTCAAAAGTAAGCAAAACAGCATTTCAAGATTTTTGAAAAATAGTTACTTGAACCGGGAATCGAACCTGGGAGATGTGAAAAAAAATCCTGTATTTTATGATAACAACCGAAACAGTGATTATTAAAATAAGGATCAATTTCTTTTAAACAACAAAAGAAGAAAAGGAACAGTGATTATTAAAATAAGGATCAATTTCTTTTAAACAACATACCTAAGTATGTTGTTTAAAAGAAATTGATCCTTATTTTAATAATCACTGTTTCGGTTGTTATCATAAAATACAGGATTTTTTTTCACATCTCCCAGGTTCGATTCCCGGTTCAAGTAACTATTTTTCAAAAATCTTCGGATAGTGATCAGATACTACCTAGTATCTGATCACTATCCGAAGAAAAAAAATCTGTCTAATTGAGATTTTTTTTAGTTGGTGACCTTCGCTTCGCGTACGCACACAAAAATATATATACTGCTATATATTTACACAAAAAATATATTTACTGCTCGTTCGCTCTAACTTTGCCGCTCGGCTCTATACTAAAGTCGAATTTTTGATTATATGAAGTACCTACCTACATTAAATATTAATAAATATTCACGGACATTTCACACAACGCTATCTGATCCCAAAGTAAGCTAGGAATAACCTGCTTGTGTTATGGGTATCAGACCACGGATATTAATACTTATATACCTACTTTTTAAATACATACATATTATACATAGAAACACCCAGACTCTTGAGACAAACATTTATGGGTCACACAAATATTTGCCTCTGGTGGGAATCGAACCCACGACCTCCAGCGCCGCAGGCGGTATCACTACCGACCGCGCCACAGAGGCAGTCAATTTTTTCATTGACAGCAACTAATGTCACTTCTTCTTGTAGTGTTGCGTATTTTCTATGACGAAGTGACATTAGCTACTGTCAATTTACTTCGTATAATTAACAATTCGGGTATACGCCTCTCCGCCAGCGGCAAAGTTAGAGCGAACGGGTACTCCGAAGAACGGTTTTGCCTATCTTCGTGATAGTTCGGGCTGCGTCGTACCCTTCCCTTCCCTTCCCACCCCTCCCACCCAGCCAGTTGTCGCCGGAGTGGCGTGCCGCGCGGTTGTTTTAAGTGTGCATTCCGCGATTTAAAATTTCAACCGTTTTACAGACTGCATAGACGATTTGTTGATATCATGGAGTGGACGAACGAAATGGTGCTAGAATTTCTTCAACAATTAGAAGCTGAACCCGTTATATGGAATCCGCAACACGTCGATCATAAAAAGAAAGATTATGTCGTCGATGCTTGGCTTCGCGTAAAAAGTAATTTAAGTTTTCAAGACACAACAATTGTTGACGAATTAAAGAAGAAGATGAAATCTTATACGGCATCATATAGAATTCATGTACATGAATTGAATGAGAGTATAAGATCGGGTGTTGGGGAAGAGGATATTTATCAACCGAATTGGTTTGCGTTTCCAGTATTGCACAAATTTCTGGGCCCGGTATACGGTTGCGATTCGAATGCTGTGATTAATAACGAGGTAAGAAAAAAAAAACTTACCTACTAAGTACTTATAATCGTTAGACTAAGGCTGAGGCCGCACTTTCGGTTTACCGCGGCGGTTTCTAACCTCAAAATGTCAAACCAAGACTTGATTTCATTGATTTTGACAATTTGATGACATTTTGAGGTTAGAAACCGCCGCGGTAAACCGCAAGTGTGGCCCTGGGCTAAGGCCGCATTTGCGGTTACCACCGGTGGGTCAAAATGTCAAAAGCAATGAAACCATAGACTCGGTTTCATTTTGAGGTTAGAATTTGAGATTTTGATGTTATTGCGAGGCCGCATCTGCGTTTTTCCGCGGCGGTTTCTAACCTCAAAATGTCAAACCTTGACTTAATTTCATTGATTTTGACAGTTTGATGACACTTTGAGGTTAGAAACCGCCGCGGAAAAACGCAAGTGCGGCCTCGCGCTTAGACACCGCCTGCGGTAACCGCAAACGCGACCTCAGCCTAAGACTTAAGCTTTAAAATCTATACTTAAGGTCTCACATACCTCTGTTTTTTTTCTTTGTGGATCTCTGGAGGTCTACACACAGGTAACAAAATATTAAAGTCTTTAAAAAGTTTTTGTCATAATTTTCAGGTACTAACATTGCATAACGATGATGATCTGCAATCTAATGGAAGCCAGCATAATCGAATTACAGATTCTTCGCCAGCACGGAAAAAACGTAAACGCGACAACGAAAATTTAACCAACGCAACTGTACCAGAACCAGAGAAAGCTGACGAATGCGACCTCTTTGCACAACTTTTGGCGGTAAAACTAAAAAAGCTAAGTGAACGCCACAGGATGATTGTAATGCATGACATTGATAATTTAGTATTTCAAGAATTAATGACAGCCAATTTAAACCAGCAGCCGATTGAACGTGCTGCATCCGAAGCTTCGTCGTATAGCTTGCCTCCTTCACCGACTTATGAGAAAAATTGCAAGCTGGAATATGTTACGCTACCACCAGACCCAATAGCATAGGGCGCCACCAATTCTCCTGTTTTTCAAATGAGCATAAGCAACAATATGATTTACAAAGTAATTAAGGACAAGTGATTAATTTAAATATCAGAAACCCTCGGACACTAAAACTCAGAATGGCATATGATCTGCAATTTTTTGAGGACATTTTTTATCCCGCAGACTACTCAATGCAAGTTTCACCAACGACAATAAAAGTACCAGCAGCAAATGCCAGGTTATGTAATGGAAATGCCATCAAAGGAATTAGTATATTAAACTTTAGAGCAATCGGACCTGTGGTTTTTAATGAAATTCACTGTTGCTCTTCAAAATGTACAGCTAAGAACCGCCCTTCACACGTAACATCGACTTTCAAATATTCGATATTTGAATTAAATTGGTCCATTCGTTCGGAAGCTATGATGCCACAGGTTAAACCATAGATTTAGAATTTTTCGCTACTCGGTTAAACTTATTTCACCCCTCGTTTTCGTTGGAAGTTAAACAGGACTTAAAAAGTACATTATGCAGGAATTAAGAATTAAAGGGGTATAAAGATTCAAGCTGATATTTTGATGAATATTATGTATGTAATGAAAGTATTAGAAGAACATAAAACCTCATGTTATTGTTATTGAGCTTTTGAAACTGTGTTTTTGTAAAATAATAAAAACGTACATTTTTGTTGTGTTATTTTATTTTACCATAATTGCGATTCTGCGAAATTAAGTTTCCATTATCTCTATAAATTATTTTGTTTTACTAACCCTTCAGCGTATCGGGTCTCACCAAAAACGTTAAAATTGCACGTCAAACAAACTTTGTAACTAAAGAAAATCTATCTAAGCTAAAACACCTCAAAAATCTTGAGAACTACTTATTGCATAATTTACGCCAATTAAATTTAAATTTGATAACGCCACTAAAACGAAACGTACACTACCAAATAAAAAGAAAACATTTATCGAATTAATAACATCCTCCTTTTTAAAGTCGATTGCACTTGCTAGGTGTATTAAAGACAAAATTCCAAGAAATTGACGGGGTGTCAATCGGTGGATGCAGGTGAATGGAACTGTTTTTTTAACGTGAGGAAAATCCTACATTAATGCTATGACTCCTACCGACTAAAAACCACACGTATCCTACCTAACAGCCTACGGTTGGGAGCCCCGGGTAAGCCCACGGAAGGATGTCCTAGGACTCCCAACAGTCGGTGGAACCTGCTACATAAGTGCTATGTGAGGACCACAGAAAAGAAAAAACATCTTTTTTTTTTTATTATTATTAAAACATCTTTTTATTATTCCGTGGTGAAGACAGTAGGCCAAGTTTTTAGATACACAGTTGCTAAACTTGCTACAATGAACATCATAATCGACTTCCGATTCTGAGGTCGTACCCGTGACTCCCGTGGTTCAAGATAAAAGCAATAAAAACATAGAAATTCAAATGAGTTTTAAGATTTGTCTCTTCTCATGAAGACATAAACACAAGCTAACGGACAAGTTTCCTGGTGCAAAATTTATCTTTTTAAGATTAGCAATTCAGAGCAGAGAGCAGGCTCAATTACTATAAATATTTCAGGGCTTTTTCCATACAAATAGGCATTCCTCCTTTTTATTACTGAACTAGCGGACATCACGCGGTTTCACCCGCGTAGTTCCCGTTCCCGTGGGAATACGGGAATAAAATATAGCCTATGTTCACCGCAAAGAGTGCAGCTTGCTAACAGTGAAAGAATTGTTTAAATCGGTCCAGTAGTTCCGGAGCCTATTCGTTACAAACAAACAAACAAACAAACAAAAAAACAAAAAACAAATCTTTCCTCTTTATAATATTAGTATAGAATTAGATAATGCCTCTAGAACTTTTAAAGAACTACCTACCTAATAGGAAAATGGGCATACTCTTTTTCTAAAAAATGGTGTCAAAAATATTTAAATTAGTCGGGTTGGTATTTTATTTAGTATCGATTTTCTCCAAATAAAATCAGTCTGACGGCTATTTTTATCGCACTGTACGGAGTTGATGGCCATACCTAAATTTAAATAGGTACCTATTTTGAAAAGTCCTCGCAAAGATACCGCCCTCTTAAAAGCTCAAATATGGGCATAAGCTTTGGATACAACGAAAAAAAATGCCAAGATAAAGTCAAAATCAAATCAAATTATGATACCCAGCTTTTTGGCACGAGTGTTGTTGACGCAATGACGTTTGGCCGGCCCCGGTCGTTGCACCACCGCCATGCGCCACCCGGGACGTTTTAAAACTATTAAAAAACCATGTTTTTAAAGGTGTAGCGTGTTTTCCGAACTAACACGGAAGTAAACTACAATGGTAGAAAGTGATTTAGTTTTTGGTACATTTAAAACTAGAAGCTCCCGTAGCCCTGCTGACTGCTGAAGTGTCCTATAATCATCTTACGTGGCATTTCTTTGTCGTTCGTACATTTGTACATACAATGTCTACAGTCGGAGCTTATTTTGAAATCTTTGCATAATCTAAAATAACAATTCCATTACATCTTTTAAAGTAATCAACTGTAATTTTCTAAGGTATTTCGCAGACTGCATGATATTCTGACATGTCCAGTTTACCATGTCATGGAAATACCATCAAAGTAACATGCCTTTCATAATGCAGGAAGTCAAATAATGATCTTTGATTTATAGCCAAGAACGATCTAGTCTAGTTTATATCAGCTTATGAAAAAAAAAATTAAATCGGTTCATGGGACAGCTGCCTCCAATGTCATAGACTCATAGATATTCATGTCAAACTTATTTCAACCTTCATTCGGGGGTTAAAAAGCTAAACAGCGAAGACGACATGAAATGTCGAGGGATTAAACCATTGGTGCACAAATAAAAAGGATTTTAATACATCGATGGGCTAAATCTATTTTTGTCTGACCCAAATATGTCCACATTTATGAATATTAAATAATATTAAAAGTAGCTAACGAATCAGCTAAGCGCACTTGCTAAATTGCAGACCATCTGTTCAAGTTTCTCTGCAATGCACCGGCGTTCGGCGCCTGTCGCTACACGCCCTGTCTACCTTACATATTGCTGCGGACAACATACATTGATTGTTTTTTTTTACAGAAGTACTTTTGACGTTAATGCTTTCATGAAAAAATCGATTTCTTTTGAAAAACTTCTGAATCTAAAAACCAATGTGTTTCAGTCTTTGAGATACGTACCTAGTAATATAGTTCAATGGTTTCAGGAGATTTCAAAAGATCGTTCCTCTGTCGAACCATAAAAACCTGCAACGACCTGCCCGCACACGTGTTTCCCTCATCTTACAATCCCGAGTTCTTCAAGAGGAGCGTGAAGGGGCCATCATCACAGGGCCACCAACTTGAGGACCACTGTCAGAAGTGGCCCCCAATCGCTAGATGCGCTCCGGCTTTCCATCAGGCTGGTGGTGACGTCAATTTGGTGAGCTAAATATAAAAAAATAAAATTAAATTGAGGTTTCATGTCACAATGTCATTTCGTGATTTTTACGAGGGGGGTTAATAAGTTTAACCAGTGTATCTATATCTGATTACATATTTGTGTGTCTGTCTGTGGTATCTCAGAGGTCCGGTAGTGGGTTGTTCGAATGCCGATGTGAACGGGATTTTTTTAAGCTAAAAATTTTGAAAATAAGCAGCTAATTTCCTGAGTGATGAAGGTTTTCTTTTAGTTACTTAAATTCACAGGTTCGAATAATAAGAAATGTGGTATAAATTAAAATTAATACTTGTAGCAAAGAATATTGATTTACTAGCTGTTCCCCGGCTGCGGCTTCGACCGCGTATAAGTCGTTATCGCGTAAAATCATTACCCTCCTTTTGCGCAGTCAGTTAAAAGTAGCATTTATGTCCTTCCCTTGGACTCAAACTACCTCTATACCAAATTCCATCAAAATTGGTTCAGCAGTTTAGGCGTGAAACGTAAGTACAGACAGACAAATAGACAGACAGAGTTACTTTCGCATTTATAATATTAGTAAGGAAGTAGGGATTTGAAGAACACTGTCTTGTTGTTTACATTTCTATGAAATAAACACATTTCGCAATTTTATAGCGAAAAAGCTCCATAATTCTTTATTAAACGAGTTCTCACAAGCGCGCAATGTACACAATAATTGCCAATTTGCACTACATTGTGGTACCAACATAACAATACAAATAATTTCGTAAATCCATCGGTGATGTACTCTCTGAGTCACACACTTTCTCGGCGCCACGGATCGTTTCAATAAGGAGCTTGCTGTTTTGTAATCGACCGTAGAAGGCTTAAGATAAACTTATGATCGACAAAAATAAGTGTCCATATTGTTTTCAATAAATAAACATTCATATTCATGTTTGATATAAATTTAGTAAAAGTAAAGTTTCCTTTGTGTTATTTTGTTACTTCACAAAATTCGATAAAAGCTTTATTATTCATAACACTATACGACGCGACGCGGCGACGTTCTAATTTCTTTTTTGTGCTACTAAGCTGGCAAACAATCTTACGGCCCACCTGATGGATGGTTACCAGAGGTGCTACACACGCACTGCCGAACCAGGCGCAGGTTGTGACGCCTGGCTGGAAATGACAACACTGCTGGATTCTCAAAAAAAAAATTGAAAAACATAGTTTATAGATTCTTTATTATTGTAAATAGAGCACTAAAGAGAATAACACGCTGAGTTTGTTGCCAGTTCTTCTCAGGTGGGTCGCGTTATGAACTGGTGAAAATCTTTGGTTTATTTTCGGGACGTTTTACAAGTTAAGTGAAAAAAATGTATTTTTGTTTGTTTGTTTTGTTGTTTGACGACCCAGTCGACCCACTGTTGAAAATTTTCAAGCCACAGATATGCAAATAAATCTCACAAAGTGTGATCACGTGGTGAACACCCATCCAAGGACCGGGCATAGCGAAAGTAGCTTCCTTCTGTGATCGTTTTCCGCGGGGTCACCGAGCGCCTAAATATTTCACGCGATGAGTTCTTTACTTCGATCAACAATATACAACAGTATATTGTAGATCGAAGATTCTTTATTTAAATTAAAGTGATGTCGTGTTTATTCTTGTACTTAACCTCATTCTGTGGTTCCATTTTGCGGTTTCAACATGGTACCTAAGTACCTAAGTATTTTTAACCTGTATTACTTTATTCTGTGGTTTTGATTATGATGACAAATAGGCTTGTCTCATCGTGACCTTTCTGTAGCCAGAGCATCTTCAAGATGCTTTGGCTACTGAAAGGTCTTGAGGTTAAATAGCTCATCAATCCGGAGCATAGAGCACCTAACCATTGGGAGTCTAATTGAGGCTTGAACTTTTTCTATTAAGGCCTTTTTTAAATGAGGCTTCTACCTTAGAGTATAAATTTAAAGGTACCTACTAATTTATACTCTAAGGTTACCTACTTCGAACTTTTCACTTCATATTTCACCCCTTTAGGGCTGAATTTTGAAAGATCTTTTATTAGTAGATGCTTTTAATAAAAAGCTAGCTTTTATTAAGTCACCAGGACCAGGACCCTTTTGAGGGGTCCGGGTCATTCTTCCGAGCACGTACCTGGGTCCTAGGACTTACGGGCGTAGGCATATATGGTAGGACACCGTGTGGTTTAAGTACGTTTGGAATCCAGGATAGCATCCATGAGGATTTTCATATAAAAAAAAATTTTTTTTTCATATGAAAAAAAATTGAAATATTGAAAAAAAATTGAAGAAAAAAAATTAAAAATTGAAAAAAAAAAGTTTCTTTTTCCATTTTCTTGGTGTTAGGTACTTGGTTTCAGCGAGGCATTGATAGATAAATAAGTGATAAAGATAGATCTCTGATCAGATAACTATTAGAATTGTCAACTCCCTACATAGTCAGTCGTTCTTGATAATCGACCTTTAACTACTACCTATATAATATAATTTGTAACATCAGGAACAGTTGTGCAGCGTGTCTGGTGTGGGCGTGTAACTTATTATTCCAGCCTTGGCTTGACGCCTCCAATAATTACTTTCATGACAAATACTAACTCGAATGGCCGCCTACGACCTACAGTGTGTTCAATTCCAACCGTACAGTCAGCTGCGAAAATCCACTATCAATACTCAAGGTGACTACTACCAAATTTTAATTCTTTAAACCATAAATTTCGGTTCTTTTTACCGTTTTGTACCGTTACGACTTTATTGCATATATCCGAAACGTCGACAGGTGATAGTTCAAAAATGTTAATATAAAAGAGATTTTTTAAATGCATATCTGCTTAATTTTTCAGCACACTAGTTAACTACACTTATTTACTAAAGCAAACCAGAAAATTTAATGCTGTGAATAAAACCCAATTGATTAACTAATCATGTCCTACATAAGAAACTAATTAATATATTACTCAAAATGAGATGACCTTTACTATCGAATTTACACCAAAAATGTAGTTAGTACATCGAATATATGATTTTATAAAACATAAATACTAATTGTTTATCAAAAATACTAACTAGCACTCTAAATTGTACAATGTAATAGGGATTTTTGGTTTAACTTTGAAATATTTTGTTCGGAAAAGGGGAAGATACAGATATCGATTTAAATACATGCCATAAATATATACAATACAGTATACAGATTACGTGAGTTAAAAAAACATTATAATTAGTCTGCAGTTCTCTAAGTAGGTTAAAAACCTGTATATTCTTTACAAAACTGCCTTTATTCGTCCTCTTTTGCTACAGCACATCAAAAGATAAAAATTGCTCACAGCTCAGTTCATCAGTGTAATAAGATTTTTTCACAGAGTTCAAAAGTTGCACCGAACAATAGACAATCCATCTAAATTGATTTGTTTTTGCACGCTATAAAAAAAATTATAACATACCATTAAGGGTATCTATTTGATTGGCTGGCTGTACATTATGATATCAAAGTGTAAAGTAAAAAAAAAGAACTTTTATTTCTTTTTACCAGTCCTGCTTAGGTTTTTAGACATACAGCTTGGTAATTATTGGAGGAGGTGGAAATTATAGGAGGAGCCACGTCACTACTTTGTTCCTATGACAACAGACAGTAAAATATCAATGCCTTTCGGTACCTACATAATAATGACAATTTTTTTTCTTATTCTTGGACTTTCTCGGTTTGAAAGTATGCTAAAGTCAAGTTTTCTTTACGAAAATATGAATCGTTTTCATGTTATTATTCTTCTTAATAGCAGCGTATTCATGTATGTCCAAGTTTGGACTAAGTTCTACCACAGATTAATAAATAGTTACTTACTACTTAAATTCTACTCTAGTAAAGCGGTGGTACCTTACTAGGGCTTGCTGTGGAATTTGTCGACAAACATAAAAAATCGCGTTTCATTGCGTTATATCACTTTCCAACCACTTGTGTTGTGTACGTTTTCGAACCCACCATAAATTACTTACACATAAACACTCAAAAATACACTAGTTTTGAAAAATTATACAACGGAGTGGCAACCGCTTTTCTGTAAGTTTACCGCCAAATCCTAATTTTAAATTGGTATCCTATTTATTTAATGACAGTAGAAAAATCTTTTATTAAAACTTTTCTCAATCTAATCACAGATGCAGAAAGGATCTATCTATAGTGAAAGGACCTGTAGCGGCTGCGACTCTTTCCGCTTGGAATTCTGTTCCCGTCTCATTCCAGGGTCCACCACCAGTCAGGTTATGCTAGACCTTCGACCAAGTAATAACCTAGACGGGCCCACGTCATACATTATGAACTCAAAAATGGATGGGTTCGTCTATACTCTTGATTGAAGTGCCAGTCTACCTACTTCCATTCCAGTACCTACCAAATTTTAGTACGTGAAAGTGTAAAAAACCTCCATACATCCATTCTTACCAACTTTCACGCTATAAACTTTAGTAAGTAAAGGATTCCGAAACTTTTATTTTTCAAATAAAATGCAAACACAATGGGTCAATTTAAATACGATATTATTTTCCCAGGGTATTCTGGCCTGCGCACTTGGCCGACTTTTACACTACTCTTCATAGGTACTCCGTGTAATGTGAGCCGAAAAAAGTGTCTGTTTTCACCTACTCAAAAAAAAAGTCAGTTTTTTATAGCATGCAGGTTCAAAAAGACTGCTTTGTGACCAATTTGTGATGCGGTAGGGAGGTATATATACTTACGTGCTTACATTCTATAGGTGCTGAATAAGAATGTAAACAAAAACATTTCTGATTTCTACGAATAGATTCTCAGCTTGTTTTTATTATTCCGTGATTCTCAGCCACAAAACGTCAAGAGGATTTTATAAAATCATTTAATTTTTGAACATTTATCCAGCTTAAACAAATAAATGACTACAAAAGGGACATCTTACCCGTTCAGCCACAAATTCTATGTTTAACAAAAACTAAAATAGTCAACTTTGTGGACATCGTTTCCAAAAATACCCATAGATTTCTCCACTGCACGAACACTGGAGATATGACATGGCTCTAAAAATGTTTGCCGGTGAAGCCATAGATTAATTGATAATTTATTTCTACAAAAACAGACTTCCTTTCATATTTTAATCTATGGTTTTCTTGTGGTTATTATGACGCTATCTTTTATTTATATAATTAATAAATAACTAAAAGATGGCTGGATAAAACTATTCACAGATGCACACAGAAATTGTTTCAGTTAGGTATTTTACATTTAAACAATGCAATGTCAAATGCATTAAATAAAGGAAGTTGTTAAAGAAACTAGCAATGAATAGGTAAAGTAGCATCATGTTATAATAAAATATCTAAAGGAAGGATCAATGACAAATCGCACTCCAATCAACCACATTCAGTAGGTAGGTACACAGCAAGACGTAGGCTTCTAATCTATACTAATATTATAAAAAGGAAAGATTTGATTGTTTTTGTGTTTGCATCGAATAGGCACCGAAATTTGTGAACCGATTTGAAAAATTCTTTCACTGTTGGGAAGCTACACTATCTCCGGTGAACATAGGCTATACTTATTTTAACCGTATTATTTATTATAGATTATTCCCATATTCCAACGGGAGCTACGCTGGTAAAACTGCGTGATGTCCGCTAGTTATACATAATAAAAAAAATACAGACGAAATGAGAACCTCCTCCTTTTTTGGAAGTCGGTTAAAAATGGGTGGCTTTGTCCCTAACTCTGGCGCTTACACAGACGTATAAATGTGGGCTCGGGTACGTATCATAATGCATAAGTTTAAAATCTATAAGTTTAAATTGTATAAGTTCAAAATATATAAAATCAAAAAGTATAATAGTTTGAAGAAATAATCATCAATATGCATAATTTACGTTTTATACAAATGTAAATGTAAATGCAAATGTGTTATTTTTTACCAACATTTAATATCAATTAAGGTCAAAATACCTAAAAGTAATGCAATCCGATTCAGATAGGTTAGTGACTTTTTTTTTATAAATTAAAAAAATGTTTATACTACAAAACTAGCCTCTAACCTAACCTATCCAAATCGGATTGCATTGTTGATGATTAAAAATTAAAAAGCATACCTATTTGTGTTTTAATTTATAATCTTTCGATATTTTAAAAATAAGGTCAAACAACCATTAGGTATTTAGATTTTAGGTATTTTAAACGTAGCCCTAGGAACCATTATGCATTGTGTTTGTGATATATTTTGACCATTATGGCATTCAAACTTAGAAATTTAAAACTTATGTCAAATAACTTTATATATTTTGATGCATTATTAAATTGATTTTCGGTATTTTTACTTTATATATTCCAACCATATGTATTTTGAACTTATATATTATGATACGTACTCATGGGCTCTCATTACTTTATGTAAGTAAACTTACAAAACATGGCGCGTATTATTTACATAATTCCGTCATATTGAATCATGTAACAACACAAACAAAATCAATTTGCTAATGTCTGTACCGTGAAAGTAAATTTAAAACTGACTGAATTTTTACATTGAAAACTTTGAGAGAAAGTTGCTTTTTGAAATAACATACTAAGGTACCTAGTTCTTTTTTATTGTAAGTACACGGTTTTGTCAGCATTTACGTAATAAATAAGGAAGAAAGCCGATAGTATACAAATAAAGCTGTGTCTCACGGCTTCGCTCCTGTGACGACTGTGAAATAGAAACCCACTAAAAAGCTCCTCCAGCATTATTTACAACAATGACATTTAAGAGATAGAGCCTCGTGACGGACAGACAGATAGACAGACGGACGGCGAGGTCTCACGAATAGGGTCCCGTTGTTACCCTTTGGGTACAGAATCCTAAAAACGCAAAACTGACCTATCAAACGCTTGACCGCGTGAATCTGCGTGAACGCTCTCTGTCCGACAGAACCTTAGAACCTTCAACTAAACAACATATTTATACTGTGCTTCAACCAAGTATAAACGGGCCCATCCATACGTTAGTTTTGAAGACGTTAAAGTAAGAGTGCATTCACTCACTCGGTCGAAGCCGAAGGTGAAACACGTGTCAAGATAAGAATAGAATAGAATAGAATATGCTTTATTGTACACTAATTAACATTTACAAATATGGAATACAGTGTTTAAAATGTACAATGGGCGGCCTTATCGCTTAGTGTGATTTCTTCCAGGCAACCTTTGGATGGATATGAGTGTAAGAGATCAATTTTATAACTGGGTAGCATTTATTAGTGTTTTAATTGTAAGAAGGTACTATAATATTCACGGTACATTGACTGAATACAAAGTACATTTACATTTTACGCAAGGAAGGAAGGCGTCCTGTGCGTTCCCGAAGTGTAAAAACAATACCCTACGTTATCAACACTGAAAAATGGCAACAAAAAAGTCAGGCAATTGCCTTAATTTTCATACATGCTATCATAGATAATTTCATAGAAATTCTTTTTTTGAATGTATAAAATATTTGCCGTTTTTGAAAGCCGTGATGTTCGTACATGACGTGTCTATATTTTATTACGTCTTTGCTAAATTCGAAATAAGAATGTATGTGTGCATGTCGTGTCGTTGCTGCAATATCTTTGTGTGTGAACTAGTCTCACTTTTTGAGTTCGTAATGTATGACGTGGGCCCGTCTTATACCACTTATACTATTACTTGGACGAAGGACAGAACCTTAATAATGCTACAGACTGATAGACGTATCATTAGGTAAAGTATAAAAATATAGGCAAGACCTTAATAAATATGACAAATAGTAGTATGAATAATTGTTTGTTTTACAATAAATTCTGTGAACCGTGACCTATTTGTAAAACAATGGTAGCATTGATGGCAATATAATTGTATAAGTACTTACCAGTTAGGAAGTAACTTTGTTGAAATTAATATTGATTTAAACTTTAAGTACCTACATATTTTTTAGGGTTTTGTACCCAAAGAGGAAAAAACGGGACCCTATTTATGAGACTTTACTGTTTGTCTGTCTGTCCGTCATGAGGCTGTATCTCAGTAACCGTGATAGCTAGAGAACTGAAATTTTCACAGATAATATATTTCTGTTTGCCGCTATAACAATAAATAAATAAAATACAAGTATCTCAACAATAAAATATATCAATAACTACAATCAGAAAAATAATAATATTTAAAGGGGGCTCTCATACAACAAACGTAATATTTTTAGATTTTTGGTACCTACGGAACCTTCCGTCCGCGAGTCCGACTCGCGCTTGGCCGGTATTTCTAATATGGTACGCCATGACGACATTTTGTAAGTTGAGGGTCACAATACTCACAATATACAAGACTTATTAACAGTGGTCTTCAAGATGGCGCTTGACGTTCCGCTTGAAAACAACACGGGGTTGCAAATGGATGGAAGCTCTGACGGTTATTATATAGCCCATACCCTTCCAGCCTTCCTCAATAAACGGTCCTCTACGTTACAGGTCACAGTTCACTTAACAAACATCTCTTTAATTTAGGTGTCACTGACAGTCCTCTTTGCAGAGCCTGCATGGAGACGGACGGAACTGCAAGTCACATCCTTAAGCAAGATACAGGGTTACACCTACACACCTTGGCACACCGAGGTCGCTTCAGGAAGTCGTCGACAACGTGAAGAGTCTGCTAGACTTCCTAGAGGAACTGGGATGGCAATAGCCCAATAGCCATACCACAACCCCCCACGCAAAATAGGCGCAACAAATGACGTCGAGTTGCAGAAACCAACTCGTAAAAACGCGGTCCCTTCAATACAAAAATTAAATTAAAAATTTAAAAAACCCTTGACTCACAAAAAAGAACAATAAAAAAACCTGTAAAAAGTAAAAAAATAACTATTATATTATGACCTATCTACCATAAGTATTGAACCTTTATTATTATTATAGGTAGCTATATTATTTACGTATTCATATTGTTAACTAACAGTTTGTCTCGTCGGGGACCGCTCACCTAATCATAACCTAATCGTGCGTCTGTCTCTATTTAGGTATAGAGCGGTCCCCCGACGAGACCAACTGTTAGTTAACAATATGAATACGTAAATAATATAGCTACCTATAATAAAATTGCGGTATCGTGATGTATAAGTAATGACCTTTCATTTGACACCCAACACGGGTATATTTGAACAAATTTAATTTTTCATCCCCACTTTCACCCCTCATATCTTTGAAATGGCTTAACCGATTTTTATAAAACATAGCTAAGAACACTCTCCCCTAACCTATCTTTCAAACAAAAGAAACATAATCAAAATCGGTTCATCTGTTTGGGAGCTACGATGACACAGACAGACTTACACACACACATACACACACACACCCACACACACGTCAAAATTATAACACCCCGTCCGGGTTTCCGTCGGGGGTTAAAAAGATTTTTTTTCAATCAGTGTCGTAGTTCCTGAGATTACATCTAACTAAACGAATAAATTTTAGCCCTTTATAATTATAATATTACTGCCTGAACCCTGCGTTCCCTTGTGACACTTTTATCCCCTAGGTAGGTACCTCATACCTTAAGGGATGCAATTTAGAAAAATCGTATCTTGACTCTACAAGGAACCTTTTTTTTAGTATCGATCGCATCTCATAATTCAGGGCAAGCGGCAAGATACAGGTAAAGTATCCTGGGCGAGGCCGCGGTGGCGGCCGTAGGTCTGTTGGGAGTCCTGGGACATCCTTCCGAGGGCTAACCCGGGGCTCCCAACCATAGGCTGTTGGGCGTTACGTGAGGTTTTTTAGTCGGTAGAAGTCCGGAATAACATCCATGAGGATTTTCCCTCACGTTAAACAAAAAAAAAAAGGGGGAAGCGCAGTATTGGTAGAAGAAGAATATCCTGAAATCCTGGATTAAGAACTTACGCCAGAGGTATAATAAAAGCACGCGTTCTTTCTTGAGAGCTGCCGTATCCAAGGTTCAAATTGCCTTGATGATTGCCGATCTTCGTTAGGAAGATGGCACCACAAGAAGACAGTCGCTTTTTATGAAATTACAAGTTTCTAGGTGAAACGGTTTTGCATCGGCGATACTAGATGAGCGAGCCACCCGGTAATTTTATTCCCAAAAGTTCCAAAGTTTTCAAATAGTTTCTCTATGTACCGGCATACCCTGTCTGCCTACGCGTAGGTACGTTCAAAGACTTCTACCTACACCGTTAAGGCAGCCGTGATTGGATACAAAAAACATGTTTATGTAAATGTAATGGCCTTGTAATATAAATGATTCGAATGTCACAGAAACCTACATGACATAAGTTGTTTGTTTGTGACGAATATTAATATGACATCATGCTAGCAATGAACCAATTTAAATTGAATCTTCACGATTCCTTTTCCAATTTATTCATTACATTGTTACAGTCTATAACGGGAATTGACTAGGGTCTAAGTATAGTGGTTGCTGTGTCTGATAAGTGCACTTCTAAATATAGAACAAGGCGATGATGTCAGGTGTGTACTGCCTTGTCTACTGTTGCCATGATAAGATAAAACTTACAAGAAAAAGTAACCATAGCAACGTTCTTCATTATTTAAATAAATACGAGGATTAGGAATTATCAGAATCTATTTGTAAACCATTGCTTGATAATATTTATAAAAAAATAAATTATTTTTCTCAATGTTTTGGCGCTAGGAAGTTGTACTTTATAAAATGTTTTATCTATGGATTAAGATAATGGCGTCCATTTTCGCTGTTATGTTGTCAATTTTGTTTGATATCCAGTATGGAGTTTATAGCTACGTATAAATTGTATAACCTTCTTGGAGTTCTTGGAACGTATTCATTACCAGGCAGGCAGGCAGGTACACGTCACCATATTTATTTTTTTCAATCGATGACGTAATTTCTAGATAGGTACTTTGATCTCTGGAGGTCGGTAAAGAAAACAATTTAATAAATAAAAATCTTTATTATATACATTAAATTATTGTTCACAACATAATATAACTTCGGTTATTGAAGCACTCTATATCTTTATGCCTTCTCGTTTTAGAGACATCTTAAAGCTTTATTATAAATACATAATAGACAGTCTATCAGCCTTAGAATATGTTCAGATCTTGTTACTAACGAGGCCAGGCGTAGAATCACAGGAATGTATAACATAATTATAAATGCCTTTATGTCACGTTTTAATGTCTTGTCCAGGATTTTAGTCGTGCAATCTGTTAAAAGTTAGAAAGCATGTCTTTTTATACAATACTCGTCATAGGAATCATTAATGTTACTGGAGTAAAAGTAACGTTTTTAAAATGGCAATGTACTATGTATCGCTTAGCAGCACTCACAACGTCTAATGGTCATCGACCTCCTGTTCGTGTTCCTCGTCGAACTCCGCGTCCTCGTCGGCCGTGGCCTCCTGGTACTGCTGGTACTCGGACACGAGATCGTTCATGTTGCTCTCGGCTTCGGTGAACTCCATCTCGTCCATACCCTCGCCAGTGTACCAATGCAAGAAAGCCTTGCGCCTGAACATAGCGGTGAACTGTTCCGAGATACGCTTGAACAGCTCCTGGATGGCGGTCGAGTTGCCGATGAAAGTGGCCGCCATCTTGAGACCGCGGGGCGGAATGTCGCACACAGCGGTCTTCACGTTGTTGGGGATCCATTCGACGAAGTACGACGAGTTCTTGTTCTGGATGTTGAGCATCTGCTCGTCGACCTCCTTCATGGACATGCGTCCGCGGAAGATGGCGGCGACGGTGAGGTAGCGTCCGTGGCGCGGGTCGCAGGCCGCCATCATGTTCTTGGCGTCGAACATTTGCTGTGTTAGTTCAGGTACGGTGAGGGCTCTGTATTGTCTGCTGCCACGGGAAGTCAATGGGGCGAAACCGGGCATGAAGAAGTGGAGACGTGGGAATGGAACCATGTTGACAGCCAATTTACGAAGATCAGCGTTAAGTTGACCAGGGAATCGCAGACAGGTGGTGACGCCGGACATGGTGAGTGAGACTAAGTGATTGAGATCGCCATAGGTAGGTGTGGAGAGTTTGAGTGTGCGGAAGCAGATGTCATAGAGGGCCTCGTTGTCGATACAATAAGTTTCGTCTGTGTTTTCTACGAGCTGATGAACTGAGAGAGTCGCATTGTAGGGTTCAACCACGGTGTCTGATACTTTGGGCGAGGGGACTACTGAGTATGTGTTCATGATTCTGTCGGGGTACTCTTCACGGATCTTTGAGATAAGTAATGTACCCATACCAGAGCCGGTGCCGCCACCGAGTGAGTGTGTGAGCTGGAAGCCCTGTAGGCAATCACAGGATTCTGATTCTTTGCGGACTACGTCAAGAACGGAATCAACCAATTCAGCGCCTTCTGTGTAGTGACCCTTGGCCCAGTTGTTGCCGGCTCCAGACTGTCCGAACACGAAGTTGTCTGGTCTGAAGATCTGTCCGAAAGGTCCTGAGCGGACGGAATCCATGGTACCGGGTTCGAGATCGACGAGGATGGCGCGTGGCACGTATTTGCCGCCGGAGGCCTCATTGTAGTAAACGTTGATGCGCTCCAGTTGCAGATCTGAGTCGCCATGGTATGCGCCGGTGGGGTCAATACCATGCTCGTCGGAGATGATCTCCCAGAACTGAAACAAAAAGCAAAACCGTTAATGGCACGCGGAACGAAAGCAGTGGCGTATAATGCGTATTGGAATGTAGTCGATTAAGATGCCTACATGAAAGCTCTTAGCGAACTATTTGTAAGAACGTTCCACGGCACTTTCCAACCGGTTTTATAACTCAGATATCACAGGAGAGCTCGTCTTATACGGGTTTCATAATTCTATTCAAATGAGATTTTCCAGAGGTTATAAAGCTCAATGAACCATCTTAAAAGGCAGACAGGATACATAATACATCATTAATGAACGCTCGGCTCCGTGAGGGTTATGCAAGACAATGGCATGAGTTATGACGACATGTATAGAGTAATGGTCCACCTTGACGGTAGCCAACGCCCACGTCCTCCCATATTTGGTTTATCTTGCCGTGTAACGAAGAACATTTTAAATTTCGAAGAAATGTGCAATAAACAATTCGATTTTTCAAAATGTCTAGAAGAGTACTTTTTTTTAAAGCTAATGACCTTTCTAGTTCTACTGTCTACTTCCGTTCATAATACCAACATGCATAATTAAATGATGTAATCGCCGCGCCTTTAAATTTGTAATATAGAAGGCCATAGCATAATTTGTTCTATTTGTAAGAAGGTATTACCAATTATTATATCATTAGCTTTATGGGGATTCTTTTAAAGCGTGATAAATCATTTTTCAAGCTTAAAAATAAGTAATATATTATACTTAGCAACCCAAGGCTGTATGCTATATGGAACTTGTGTGCTATTTGCACATTTAAATTCAGTTCTGCGCGCACGCCGACGAAATGATGTCATTCAAGTGTGTGGGTACAGTTCAACGTGTACATATATGGTAATATGAGTAAGATGGCTGCCTTTTTAGTTCAGGGCTTAGCTATAAGTTTTATTTATTTAGTGTCAATGTTTAAATTAACTTGTGTCCTTATGGGTAAATGTTTTTTACTAACAAATGCCGACAAGCATACTGCCTATCTGATCGAAAATGGCGTTACAATCGATCGTCGACCTTTTATAGCCTTCATGGAAAGTTGGAATAAACAGATTGGGACTACCTACTGCTAGAAAATTTCAACTATCATTTTATTGATATCTGCCAGTAGATCAAATGCCTTGCCAAACATGATGGGAATTGCCACAAAGCAGTCAACGATTTAAAAACTGATTGTAGCATCAGATGCCTACAGCGATCAAAAACAGTAAGTGCTGTGAGAGTGCTTCAATTAAATTTTGGACTTTGGAGCAAAAAATACCTTTTACAGTTATTGCCAATTTGTAATTTTAGATCTCTTTTATTGATCCGCGAGATTTTTAATACATTCAACTTAGAAACAGACATGATAGACATTATAAACTTGTCACTTTACCAGACATTTGATTTTGAATATAAGATCTATCTTATCCTCAGTCAATCTGTTCAATAAAAACGTCATTCATCTGCCACAGACCATTGCAAAATCATCACAATAATACGGATGTTTTAAAAAAAGTATTGCGTTAAAAAACCAATTCACAATACGCGTCAATTCATCAAGACTTTCAAAGATGGCATTGTAATGATTTTTAATAACAGCTAAAAGTGAAAGGTAGACCGTTGGAAAGGCAGAAAGGCTGCTTTCTTAGTAACTAGATAGAGCATGCGGGTTGAAAGTTATCGTGTGAACAAACGAAGGGAAACTATGGTGGCTGAGTAATGGTCGCATGCTCGTAATACTATTACTATTGTATACGATTTCACCTACACTGTTGGTATTATGTATCTCTGTGGGCATTCGAAATTCAAAAGATTTGGAACGTAAAATCCGTGTCTTTCATAGACAACATTGACGTGTGTCCAACATTGAGAGATTATGATGCCTTTTTTGAATATGGAATATCAAAATTTTATGGACATTACTAAAACAAAAGAAACTAGAATTTTGCAACTCCTTATTGTTTTTTTAAATATATTTCAATAACTGTAAAAGCGGCCCGTAAAATTTTAAAGAATTTCTGCGGTCAAAATTTTACGGTTTTCGGAGCTAAGTTCAGGAGTTAATGTCTAATCCACAAGAGATATGCAGCTTTAGATTTACATGTTTAACGGTACTTCGCCTGCAGTGCAGCTATGGCGAGACCATAGCGCTATTTATAACTGGGCATCGACCGACAGTCATCCGGCCGTTGAACTCTATAATCTATGGCCTCTATTGCCAAACGCTGATAAGATAACTTTGAACCTCTTTGAACTTAATGAGTTCAATTAGGTCTGAGCAAGAACAGTGATCTTATTGTCAATCTGAATTATTTAAAAGCCCTTTGCCTTAATTGGTTAAAGCAATCTGTTTCAATTATGTTCAGCTTTAGTCTGTAAGACGTTGCAGACTGCGATAAGACAATTGATATTTACAATGGTCAACAAAAGCATATTACGTAGGTACTTGTAGCTTTTTATGATCATTTAAACTTTTTCAAATGCAGTACATGGAGTCAACTATAGAAGATGTGGAAGAAATTGTATTCTATGGAATTTAGCAGCAGTCTAAATAAGCAGAGGATCGATTTAGTATTTTTTATCGTGTCTCAACTCTGAACGAACACCCACAGTGATCGCTCTACTAAAGCATAGAGGAGTTTGAAATCTATTGCAAGAAGGGTGTATGTATGATCTTGTATATGACCGTTTATTTATTATTATGTTTTACTTTACAGCTGTGATTATGTCATATCGGAAATAAATTAAAGTTGTTTTGCTACATTCAAATAACCATAACAAAATGTAACTAGCTGAACTAATACGACACATTTAAATGAGTCACAGACTGTAATGAATGGAGTAGACAAAAAGGTCAACACTGTTTTTTTTATTGCATTGCAATATTCGCTCAGTGAAATCATACTGTTTTGCGTGGCCTCTATGAGTTATGATGACACAGGCAGTGACGCATAGATCCTGACCTCGCATCAAAATGTACTCAAATACTTAATATTTTTTAACAATTTAAATATATACTGCTCGTTCGCTCTAACTTTGCCGCTCGGCTCCATACTAAAGTCGAATTTTTAATTAGACGAAGTGAATTGACAGCAACTAATGTCACTTCTTCATACAATGTTGCGTATTTTCTATGACGAAGGGACATTAGCTACTGTCAATTTACTTCGTCTGTTTAACAATTCGGGTATACGCCTCTACGTACTCTTTATACTGTGACTCTACGCCAGCGGCAAAGTTAGAGCGAACGGGTAGTAGAATCTATTTTTTGTTATTTGTTAATAACAAAAAAAAATTAAGTAGTTCAGGAGGCAATAAGACACACATGGCAGCTAAGTGTAAATACCAAAACTTCAAGGCAGAGGTCAAAAATGCAGATCTAGATAGCGAATGCTTTAGGCCCCCAAGTTTACCAAAAGGAAGACACGTTAAGCATATTTTGTTATTTAAAGCAGCCAGTAGGTAACGCGAAAGTCGTAAAGCCAAGTTGAAGGCTTTATGACCTGCTTGAAACATTTTTAACAGTATGTATTGCCTATTTCAACGCGGCTACGTGGGATGAAGTCGAAAAATGTCCTCCCTCTAACTCTTTCTAACTCACCTTGGGATTGGGAAAATGGTGTGAATGAATAAAATATGGGATATAAAATATGAAATAAAAATATGGGACCATAGGAAAACCATGACCGCAAAAGCCATGTCAAGACATCAGCGTATATTAAATTTTATGTAAGTTGAATGGAGACTGCTCCTTCATGGATGCTATGCCGGACTCCTCCTGGCTAAAACCACACGGTGCACTGTCACTGTCTACGGCCGAGAGCCGAGTAAGCCCCCGGAAGGTAGACTTAGGATTCCCGGCAGATTAGGCTATCACCGCGGCGTCACCACCCCGGGTCTTTGGGGGTTGGTTCGGGAGTAATCCAGCTCCTTGGTTCGTGAGGCGTGCATGAATCTCTCACATCACGTCGCCATCTTGGAGAACTTTCAGTGTTAACATTAATATCGTACTTCAACACATCTGCTTTGAATGCGCGTATCCAATTCAAATACCATAGTATGATTCATTTTCTGAGTAACGAATGAGTTACGGACATAAATAGGCATGAGCTCTTCGATCAATAACAAACTGTGTAAGTGTAAGAAAACACAATCGTAAATTCTATGCGATGATTTACATTTTAAATTTATTACGCTCTGAAAGGATACGCCCATAGATCCTACAGTTGAATTTTATGTATTTTATTGCTTGGATGGATTGATCGCCAATGGATTATATTGATTACTTATTTTGGAGCTGAGTAAGGCCGGCTCTCGGCCAAAACGAAGCTCACTAGATACCAACAATATTTAATCTCTTTATTGGGCTACTACTACCTTTTCTTAAAACCCTCGTCGTTTTTGAAACCCTCTTAACTTGGGTTTGGTTTGTTTTACTACGTAAACAAACTGTTTTATTTACTCAGATAGCTACCTCTAGTTTTTTTTACGTAGTGGAATGCATTGGGCACAATCGACATTCTAATGTATGAATCGTCTATGTCGTCTCATACTTAATATCATTTTGTGTCTAAACTCAGAAATAAAAGAAAATTATAGTTTATTTCTCAGAAATTCACGGATTAAACTGCTAATACGCATCCAATTTACAGTTATCATTTTCATTACACGATTGAATGAGTAAAATAAAGAGAAGAGATCGACATTTGTATTGATTTGATTGACCTCGAAAGAACAATCGAAGATTTCGGCGAAACGCATTGATGACGCTGCTGTAAATGCAATCAACATTCAAATTTAGAACACAACGAATTGAAAAAAAAAAATTTGCTGACCATAGACATTTTTTGTGTTGTGGCAATGGACTTTTACTCACATTGCTTGTGGTGTAACAATCGCATGTCGGTCGTTATTAATCATGCATCCACTGTGGGCGGGAACTATGCAAGTTTCACACAGAAAGTGCATAATTTCTGTTAATTTGCAATGCAATTCTAAACGATGGTATGTGTGTCAGTGTGTATATTTAATTAAACCTTTTGACCTCCTTTACTTATAGCTACCTAGGTAACTTTTACGTATTAGTTAACGTGTGTCTTTTTAGGGTCTCGTACGAAAAAGGTAAAAACGGAACCCTTTTACTAAGACTCCTATCTCTGTCCGTCTGTCTGTCTCCAGACTGAAATTTTCACAGATGATGTATTTCTGTTGCCGCTATAACAAAAAATACTAAAACCAGAAAAAATAAGGGAGCCGTAGAATAAACGTGATTTTTACAAATTATTGATACCTACGATAACCTCTGTGCACGTGCCTGACGTAAATGTCAAATACGTATTGAAACCGCTGTCATAAAGTTTTGTAAGATTGTGTTACAGTGACTGGATAAAGTTACGACCGTGTGATGACGATTTTTAGAAATTCTAAAATGGTCTAATAATTTTACAACCTTTCTTCTGGGCATTTTAATTTGGCTGCAATAAAAAAACTAAAAGTAAAATGAAGACATTATCTTTCCAGTCGATAAAGAGTATTCTGTCAATTAGTATGGAAATAATTTCTAACGAGTTTCATTTGCAATTCAAAATAGATAATAACAAATTTACAACATCTTAACAAGACGCAGAGAAACACATCTATAATAATATTATAAGAAGGAAAGATTTTGTTTGCATTGAGGCTCAGAATGTCTGTTGGGAGTCCTGGGACGTCCTTCCGAGGGTTTACCCGAGGAAACCCAACCGTAGGCTGTTGGGCGTTACGTGAGGTTTTTTAGTCGTTAGGAGTCCGGCATAGCATCCATGACGGATTTGCACTAAAAAAAGGCTCAGAATGTACAGAACCGATATTAAAAATGGTTTTTACCAATTTATACTTAGCTAATTTTATTTAGAGAGTAACGTAGGTTATATTCTATTCTCATATTTCCACGAGAAAGGGAACTACGCGGATGCAACGGCGTGATGTCCGCTATTCTATTCTTTATCATAATCTATACTTCTATACTAATATTATAAAGAGGAAAGATTTGATTGTTTGTTTGTTTGTTTGCATCGAATAGGCTCCGGAACTACTGGACCGATTTGAAAAATTCTTTCACTGTTGGGAAGCTACACTCTTTGCGGTGAACATAGGCTATATTTTATTCCCGTATTCCTACGGGAACGAGAACTACGCGGGTGAAACCGCGTGACGTTCGCTAGTCTATACTAATATTATAAAGAGGAAAGATTTGTTTTTTTGTTTGTTTGTTTGTAACGAATAGGCTCCGGAACTACTGGACCGATTTGAAAAATTCTTTCACTGTTGGGAAGCTACACTCTTTGCGGTGAACATAAGCTATACTTTATTCCCGTATTCCCACGGGAACGGGAACTACGCGGGAAATACTTTTTATTAAATACTAGCGGACGTCATGCGGTTTGCATGACGTCCGCTAGTATTTAATAAAAAGTATTTTTCTGTTTCTAAATAAACGTATTTCGTTTGGAGTAATCCATGATTATGGCATTAAACCAGTCCTTCGACAAGTTTTTGATAGGTACTACGCCAATCACGTTTTCGATAACGTGATAAGTCTGATAGATATTCTTTAGTCATCTTTATACTGTGCTTTAGTTTTCTGTAATCCATTTTTATGGGCTCTTTTTATAAAATCATGTTCAATTGTGTTAATTTAGTCACAGTTTTTTTGATTAAAGATAGAGCTTGTTTTTAACGTGAGAGAAAATCCATCATGGGTGCTATTCCGGACTCCTAACGACTAAAAAATCCTTACGTAACGCCCAACAGCGGGTGTCCCGGGTAAGCCCTCGGAAGGATGTTCCAGGACTGAGATAGAGATATTTATCAATGAAAGCCTTAAAGATTATTTATCAAATAAATCTGTTGCGTGTATATCGAAAGATTCAAATGTACCATCTTTCCCTTTTTCTTAGTGTTTATTGTTTACCCTATTTTTATCCTTCATACCTGCCTATGTACTTTATTATAAAAATGTCCAAAATTCCTTGTATATTTAATAATAATTAGGTTCTAAGCCACAGATTAATATCCGACTGCCTCGGTGGAACAGGCGGTAGCGTAACATCCTGCTGCTCTGATGTCGGGGGTTCGATTCCCGGTTCGGACCAAATATTTGTGTGATCCACAATAGTTTGTTTCAGAATTTGGTTCAATTTCTTATATGTATTAAGTACAAGACAGTTGGATCTTAGCATTATTTAGAACTCTTTAGAATAGGTATATAATTATTTCTGTTCTTTGGGATAATTTTAATGACAATGAAAAATATTTCAGTGTATAATTAATATTTTATTACGTTGATAAGAAAAGGCTTCAAAATAAGTGTTTTAAACTTATTATCAGCATAAAAATTATGAATCATCAAATCGAATTGATGACAGTTTAGAAATGTATTGAGAACGTTCCCACGATTGGTTTCTATTTTGCATTTGTAAACTTGTTATGCATAAATCTTATTATGTGATAATAAACGGTGGGATCAAAGATAAATATTGATGATAACTCTATCATAAGCGACAGTGCGGATTAATACTAGGCTGTAAGGCATTACAGCCGTGTCCCATTTCCGTTCCCGCTCATGAATAAAAAACATTATTGTCTATGATCTATTTTTGAATGGAACTATGCAAGAACACGTCATTATTATTATAGCGGAATTCTTTGCAAAATTACCCAATACCATTGCTTTGTAACACGGCTGACTACGATTTTAATTGGTTTTTATAGCGGTAGAGATAATATGAACCGTTAGTGACCGCTATTGGCGATGTACCTATAAAATAATAAGCGGTATTCCATACATACCTTAGCTCCAATCTGGTTACCGCATTGACCGGCTTGGAGGTGCACGATTTCCCTCATTTTGGTTTTAATAAAAAATATTCGTAATAAATAACTTAAACACTATACGCGACTCTCGCACAACACAACTCGCAGATTTGATCAGCCGGTCGCCTCGGTGGGGATTTTTGAGGCACGCTTCGCCTCCGCTCTGTGGTATGATCCCACGTTGTGATTGGTCGACAATGCTGCCAACTTCACAGTACACTAGACGCTTATCAATTTCTATAATACATTGAAGAAGAGTTGACTGAATCTGAATCCTATTTCTATACATGGGTATTGTCGGGCGATCCTTTCTTTATAGCGCCATTTGTATTCTATTTCTTTTTACAAGATTGATAGGAGTGGACAATTATTACGTTTAGTTTTCTTAATTTACTTTTATTTTTCGTAAAAGTCAGCATTAACCAAAGTTTATTTCGTACAAGCACCCATTGTAGTTTATTTTTCAGAATAATTACCTTATGTTTTTTCTTTTGGTTCCGTTTTGCATGAATTGCGTGACATTGCAGACGTTCGTGTGAGTTACTTTTTTAGGGTTCCGCAAAGGATAAAATAAAAACGGGAGAAAACCTATTCATGAGACTTCGCTGTCCGTCTGGTCTGTCTGTCTGTCTGTCCATCACGAGGCTGCAACTCAAGAACCGTGATATCTAGAGAGCTGAAATTTTCACAGATGATGTATTTATGTGGCCGCTATAGCAAAAAATACTAAAATCAGAAAAGGGGGGGGGGGGGGGGACTAAGGTGGGCTCCCATACAACCAACGTGATCTTTTGCCTTTTTTGGGAACTAAGGTGGGCTCCCATACAACTAGGGAATGCAATCCCGCAACATAGTTGTAATCCCGGTATTTGCGGGATCCCGCATATTTCTGAAAGTCATTGAGAAAATAATAGAATTCTGTATCATTCATGCATCTAGAACTGAAAATAGTCACGGCTTAATCCCCGAAAGGGGTAGGCAGAGGCATATTATATGCCCACATTTCACGTTTTAAGATTTCGTCACACGTAATAGGTGGTGAGCCGTATTGCCGTGTGGAAATAGCGGGTGCGGGACCAGGTTGTGACTACTTGCTGTTACAATTTTTCAAGCCGGGCCTACAACTTGGCTTAATGACTGCCATTTTGCCGCCAAAAGAGACCAACGGCTTAACGTGCCTTCCGAAGCACGGCAACGCTCAAATAAATGTCAACAAGTGGTTACCCATCTAAGAATCGGCCGTAGTAAATGTTACTTACTGTAGTGATCGTTTACAGAATACAGTCCGCGGGTCCACAACGAAAAATAAATTATTCAATATTACCTATGTATTGAAATTATTTAAAAAATACAAAAAGTAATAAAATAATTAAACGAAGTAATAAAATACCTAATGAAAATTATTAGAAACCGATAAAATGGGTAGTTTTGGCATACCTTTAAAAGTGCGCTTAAAACATAGCATGTCAAAATTTTAACTTAACTTTACATGTCAGATAGTCAGCAAACAATGTAGGTACCTACTAGATATTCTAGATAATTGAATACTTTTCTAACGGTTCATAGTACAAGAAATGTCGAATCTCCCTGATTAAATCACTAAAACAAATAAGTACGTTATTAGGTCACAATTACAAAAATCTTTTTTGAATTGCGCACTTCCGCTTACAGAACAACACACGGCATTTACCTTTGCGCAGTCCCGCTAATCCCGCGGGATCCCGCACGATTTACGTGCGGGACTGGTCCCGCAAAAATACTGCGGGATCCCGGTATTTCGGAATCCCGGTATCCCGGTATTGCATTCCCTACATACAACCAACGTATTTTTTTTATTGCTTTTTTTTGGTACGGAACCTTCTGTCGTCGGAATCAGATTCGTGCATCTGATTCTGATTTTTCTAAACATTAGTTGCCATGTCGACACCCAATTTATCAAACCCCGCAGCACGACCGTACAACCATCAACAACCTGTTTAATTAGTAAATAATTAGTAAACACGTGCGATGGATCCCGAAATCTTCGTGAACCAGTCAGATTTTCTTGCAAGGAGTGCACCTGGGGACCAAGTCTGCAGTACCTTTACAAACCTCCATTTTTAATTCTAGGTATTGAAGAAGATTGAGATCTCCCTAATTTCTAAACAAAAAACCCTACAATACTAAACCTTGTACTTATGGAATCCATACTAATCCATACTAATATTATAAAGCTGAAGAGTTTGTTTGTTTGTTTGTTTGAACGCTAGGATCTCAGGAACTACTGGTTGGATTTCAGAAATTCTTTTACAGTTTGATAGTCCATCTATTGAGGATGGCTATAGGCTATATAATATCACGCTAAGGCTAATAGGAGCGGAGCAGCAATCAAGAATGTTTCGAAAACGGCGAATATTTTTTACCGTCTGAGAACTTCCGAAGCGTACGCTGCGTAAATGGTTAATGTTACGTAAAAATTGTGTAATACAAAATTGTTTCTCTTAAAAAGTTCTAAAAAAAAGTCCGCGACAGCATAATCAGCATATATGTCTATCTTTTAAGGTTCGCTGACAATAACCTAATTTGTCTATCTCTTAAGGTCCGTTTAAAATATTTTAAAACTGAAGAGTTTGTTTGTGCTAGGATCTCAGAAACTACTGGTTGCATTTTAAAAATAATTTTACAGTTTAATAGTCAATTTATTGAGAATGGTTAATGACAATATAACATCACGCTAAGACGAATAGGGGCGGAGCAGCCATGAAATATGTTTTGAGAATCTTTTTAGAGCTTCCATTGCGTACACTGCGTAAATGGTTAAAGTTACGTAAAAATAGTGTATTATAAATTTGTTCCTCTTAAAAAGTTATAAAAAAAAGTCCTGAACAGCATATGCCTATCTTTTACGGTTCGCTTACAATAACCCTCATAATAAGTTTTAAAAAATATGAGCCAGGGAGGCGACGACACGGCAGTAATCGTGGTCTGCAGTGGTAGCCAGTCAAGTAAACGATAAAAACCGGTCACGTGCGAGTCAGATCCGTACCAAAAAAGGACGGGCGGAAGTAAATGCGACGGGAAACATTATATCACTTTACATATTAATACCACGCCTCTCTCCTTCTCACTCTCATGTGACGCAAACGAAGCTGTGCGGGTCAGCTCTAATGAACATAAGCGACGGGAAACATTATATCACTAAATATTTATACAACACTTCTCTTTTTCTCACTCCCATGTGACGCAAACGAAGTTGCGCGGGTCAGCTGGTAATAATTATAAAGCTGAAGAGTTTGTTTGTTTGTTTGTTTGTTTGAACGCTAGGATCTCAGGAACTACTGGTTGGATTTCGGAAATTCTTTTACAGTTTCATAGTCCATCTATTGACGATGGCTACAGGATACATAACATCACGCTAAGGTGAATAGGAGCGGAGCAGCAATTATGAATGTTTCGAAAACGGGGAATATTTTTTACAGTCTGAGCGCTTCCGAAGCGTACGCTGCATAAATGGTTGAAGTTACGTAAAAATTGTGTACTACAAAATTGTTTCTCTTAAAAAGTTCTAAAAAAAAGTCCGCGACAGCATATGTCTATCTTTTAAGGTTTGCTCACAATAACCTAATTTGTCTATCTCTTAAGGTCCGCTCACAATATTTTAAAAATGAAGTGTTTGTTTGTGCTAGGATCTCAGAAAATACTGGTTACATATCAAAAATAATTTTACAGTTTAATAGTCAATTTATTGAGGATGGTTAATGACAACATACCATCACACTAAGACGAATAGTGGCGGAGCAGCCATGAATAATGTTTTGAGAACGGGGAAAATTTCTTTCTTTTCAGAGCTTCCATTGCGTACACTGCGTAAATGGTTAAAGTTACGTAAAAATAGTGTATTATAAAATTGTTTCTCTTAAAAAGTTATAAAAAAGTCCTCAACAGCATATGCCTATCTGTTACGGTTCGCTTGCAATAACCCTCTCAATAAGTTTTAAAATATGAGCGAGGCGACGACGGCAAATAATCGTGGTCTGCAGTGGTAGCTAGTCAAATGAACGATAAAAACCGGTCAAGTGCGAGTCGCATCCGTACCAAAAAAGGACGGGCGGAAGTAAATGCGACGGGAAACATTACATTACTTTACATATCAATACCACGCCTCTCTCCTTCTCACTCTCATGTGACTCAACGGAAGTTGTGCGGGTCAGCTCTACTGAACATAAGCGACGGAGTAAATGCGACGGGAAACATTATGTTACTAAATATTTATTTTATACCACATTTCTCTCTTTCTCACCCCCATGTGACGCAAACGAAGTTGCGCGGGTCAGCTAGTGAACTATAAAATTATTATCCTGTTTCATTGTATGATTGATTTGAATTGTACCTAACTATTGAACACAAACATCACGCAGCTAATGAATTTTTGATTAGTTTCGGGGTCTTATTAAGTGATTCACTCGATTAATCTCGCAATCGATTTAACGGATCAATGAGTTATATTATTATTTGCATAGTTTAAACAAAACTGTAAGAAGGTACGATACGAGTAGACTTTATCTGTGCTACAAGTACCTTTGAGGTCCTAATCTTGCTGGTGGTTCGTCATGAAGTTAAAAAAAAAAACACAAAACATCAAACATCACGTCTCTGTTGTGTAAGCCCGCCCTTAAATATAATTATTTCTCTGATTTGTCGTTCCGGCAACAGAAATACAAAATCTGAGAAAATTTTAGTTCTCTATAATAACGGTTCCTGAGATACAGGTCGTGACGGACAGACAAACGGACGGCAAAATCTCATGAAGGGTACCTACAGTTTTTATCCATTTTGTACGGAACCCCAAAAAGAGTTTGTGAAGCGTCTGTCATCTGACCACCACCACTTATTAGAATATGGTTTATTACTTGGGGCTGGTAATCTTTTCACAGCGAGAGGTTTTCCTTGAAAAAAGAATACAATACCTATAGTAGTATTTTCTCTTACAATATTAACACACAGGGCGGGGTTACATTACATACCCCTACCGATATCGCGTGCTCTAATCTTGTAATTGCAAATTATGCAATATGAATTTGGTGTTAACATACAATGTTGTCTTATTAGGCCCGCAGGTCATCTTTTCACTGAGAGAGGTTCTTCTTGAAAAAATAAAACTATTCTCAATACCTATCTACCTATCTATAGTATCTAGTATTTACTCCTACATACAATGCTGAAGGAAATTATGCTGAACTGGCTCCTATTTTGGTGTAACGACGCCGTCGGGATATTTTGTTTGCTTGTATTTTTGTCACTACTTTAATAGTGTTGTTGTATAAAAATAAACAGATTTTTCTTTCTTTCTTTCTTCTTCCAATATTAATAAAACACAGGGCGGGGTTACAGACCGCTACCGATATCGCGTGTTTTACAAAATGTTACCTTTCCCTGCGTGCCATGGCATTCCACCATCAGCTCACAGCTACATTCCTTGTACACAAAGAAAACGATTATACGATAACCGCAAAAGTATAAGAGTAAAGAGCTGGTTCGTGTAGCAGCGGAGAGCGTATCGCGCACTCTCCGTCCACTTGAATCCATTGAATGTGTCCATTTATGGCAACGACCGCGACGTATTATAATTTACAAATATAAATATATTTTGACAAACCTAAATAATTTTTTTTTAAATTTCAAAAGGAATAAATTTTATTTTATTTATTTTATTTTATAGACACGTCATTCACGAACATCACGGCTTTCAAAAACAGCAAATATTTTATACATTCAAAAAAAGAATTTCTATGAAATTATCTATGGTAGCATGTATGAAAAGTAAGGCAATTGCCTGACTTTTTTGTTGCCATTTTTCAGTGTTGGTAACGTATCTATAGTTTTTTATATATCATTGATTGATAGATCCAAGTAAACTTTTTCCTCCGCCTGAGTCCATCGTACCAGTCAATAAGTGCATTTGCTCCATGATAAGTGCTTCAATTTTGTGAGCCTTTAATTTTAGGTTTCTATCTAAGTATATCAAATCATCCCATATAGCAGTCACTCTTGTTGAGAGTCCTGGGGTTTCCTTCCAAAGGGCTTACCCGGGGCTCCCAACCGTAGGCTGTTAGGTAGGATACGTGTATTTTTTAGTCGGTAGGAGTCCGGCATAGCATCCCTGTAGGATTTTCCTCACGTAAATTAAAAAAAATAGCAGTCACGTCTCTGAATTTAGGCCACAACACACGGTCCTGCGCTATCCGCATTATTACCACCATGACCAGGTCATTTAGTTCCAGCAAAGATACTATAATAGTATTACTATAGAATATATTATTAATCTGTGGTATTACATACAGATCGGCAACTCCCTGTCGCGCCACAGCTGTCAGTAGAGTTGACGTAGGTGTTGACGGGACATTTGCTTAGAATTATTGATCACACGCACACATTCAAGCTGGAGTTTCCGCCCTGTGATTCCAGTTAGGTTTATAATGCCTAATGTCAAATGTGTATCTAATACTTACTTACTGGACCTGGTTTCACTTACAGAAAACTGTGTTGCTGAATTCAGTAGGTTTATTTGTAAGGAGCAGAAAACTGTGTCGCTGGATTCAGCCGGTTTCCTTCTGCACCAGCACGCACAAATTCTTAGGTACACGGTAGGTAAACTATTCAGCTAGTATTGGAATAAATTAGCTAAATAAAATTTAATACGTGTAATTCACTACGAGGCAGTTTATTTTCATGACAAGCTCTGTCTTGTTTTATACTAGTATCGTTATGGCCTCGTACCTACCTAAAGTTGAAAAAAGGGAATCCTTATAGGAACACTTTGTTGTCCGTCCGTCAAGACTCTTTATCTCGTCTTTATTTATATTGTTTATCGATGGGACTTGGTGGAACTGGCTGCATATTTTAAAAACACCAATAAAATTGTTGCTACTGTTCCAAAATATTTTTTTTAAAAACATGACTTCTCATTGTCATAGGTTTCATTATCATAGGTTTACTTTAATCTTTATCTCGTGAACGAGTCGAGATGAACAGTTAAATATAATGAACCCCTTATACCTATTTAAGAATGGTCCCTTTAAGCTGTAAAAATCAGACAATCTTGTCTAGTAAGGCATACTCGCTTACAATGAGACTAAACCCTATCAATAGATATAAACTCTCCTATCCAGTTAAACCGCAAGCCTTTTAAATGAACTTTCTGTATCAATCAGACCGTCAGGATTTACTAACGGAACCTTAGCCGATTGAAGACCATAAAAGGCGCTTAGATTATGATTTATTCAACATCAAGAAGTGCGTTTGTGTAGGCGAATAATTGTATGAATCAATTTGGTTTGAGAACGAACAATTTATTTCAAGATGGCTGACATCCTACGTTTGTAAGTCATACCATGAGTAATGTTACGTATTGTTTGATAATGTTATGTAGGCTCTTATGTATAATAATATCTACTACTTAATAAATGTGAAAGTATGTGAAGATGTTTGGGTTTGGGTTTGTTAGTCAATCATGATTCAACGGCTGAATGGATCGCGCTGGTTGGTAGGGAGGTACTGGGATAGTCAATATTTTAGACTCTAGAATAACACATAGGTTACTTTTATCCTTGAAGTACCTACGTCCTCATGGGATGCGGGTATGGGAATGTGGGAAGAAATAATTGAAAGTACCCATTCGAAATTCACTTCTTCCAGTTGTGGCGCTTTCGTCTGTTTTCTCATTGAAACTGGGTCACATAATCAAATTAATGCCAGTCTATCAAGCCAATCTATCAAGCCTCGGGAATAGATAGTTTAGAAGTAAGTGTTTAGATATGACTCAGCTTGAACTAGTCCAAAGTTGCGTGACTCCTGGAACATTCTTCCGAGGGCTTACCTGGAGCAATAGGCAGTGGTAGGACTTGTGTGATTTTAGTCGGTAAGAGTCCGGCATAGCATCCATCCACCCGTAAAAGAAGTTCAAAGTTACGTTTCCAAGGCGTTTTCAGACACAAAGCCTTGCAGTTTCTATACAACATAGGCATACATACATATCAACATATGTCAATGCATACATATTGCTAAAAATATTGTTCTGTATTTAAATTTTTATAATACCTACTCTAATTTAAATCCAGATTTCTGCAACACAATAAATGACTTTTCTTCTTAAAATGAACCAAAATGGCAACTCGAATCAAAGTTTCATGTTATTTGAAGAACTCTAACCGCAAAACATCAGTTATTCTGTGGTAAAACTGACTAGGTAGGATTGATTTTCTGCGAAATACCTAGGTGCTGTTGACACATGTTGTTAAGATGAATAATTTGTTAGCCTTGGCATACTAACAAATACTTAGAAATCTATACTAATACAGTGAAACTTGGTTAAGTAAGAGCTGGATAAGTAAGATACCTCCATAATTGAAACTCATGCTGAGGTCCCAACACTTCGGCACTGAATTACCGCTTGTAGTGGGACGAAGCAAACCTCTAATCTGGGATTTGTTCTTTCGATTTATCATCATAGTAACCTCTATAACTGAGACAGCGAGTAAATTTTATAAGCATAAACCTCTGTTAATGAGGTAAAAACGATTTTTTTTTTGTATAAAACTATTTCATTTAATGATCGCACCTCTATGTCCTCTATAACTGAAACAACCAGTATTGTGACCTCCATAAATGGAACCCCTCTGTAAATGAGACAGTTATTTACTGCTTGTTCGCTCTAAGTTTGCCGCTCGGCTCCATACTAAAGTGAATTTAATTAGACGAAGTAAATTGACAGCAACTAATGGCACTTCTTCATACAATGTCGCTTATTTCCTATGACGAAGTGACATTAGCTACTGTCAATTTACTTTGTCTAATTAAAAATTCGGGTATACGCTCTACGCCAGCGGCAAACTTAGAGCGAACAGGTAGTATTTATTATTTGTACCTGGCTATCTGAGACACTGTGTAAGTGTAATACCTCTATAAGTGAAACAAAATTGCAGGTCCCTTGATATCTCACTGAACCAGGTTCCACTGTATTATAAAGCTGAAGAGTTTGTTAGTTCGTTTGAACACTAGGATCTCAGGAACAGAGAACGGAACGTCACCGACGTAAACCAAACTGGTTATCCACCCAGATCTGAGGTGCCCGACGAGACAATGCAATAATACGCAAAGAGCTTGCACACCTCGTCGAGCAACACGATCGGCCGGTGATGGGGAGTCTACCGGCCGTCCGCCTTTCGATTAGGACTGGTTTCCTCGTTTACTAGATCTTCAGAACTATCCCCTTATAAGGAATGCGGTAAAGAGCCCTATCAGTCGGGGCCCAAGTTCCTCCATTCTCAACTTGCGGGCCTAAAAAGGCAACATTGTGTGTTGCATAATATGAAACAATCAACCATTGATATACAAAAAACCCCCACAAATGTATTTTCGTAGATCAATGCATACAACTTATAAATTTCGAATACAAAGCATACAATGCAAAGTTGCCTTTTTAGACCCTCTGGGAAGCCGTGCGTCAGGTCCAGGGGCAGTGCTCTTGCGGGATTTAAACCGCGGCACCGCTGCTGTGCATCATGTTTTCCGTGGAGTGTTCAGCTCTCAAAAGGAATAATTTCCCCGTTTTTGATATATTTATAAAGCCTATAACCTTCTTTAATAAGTGTTTAATACAGTTATCAGCAATAGATTAGTGATTCAAGAGGTATGTATACACATAGGTACTAAGCCAAGATGCAACATTTAAACGAAATTGCACGGGTCAACTACTTCATTAAAATACACATCAATTTGAAGGCAGTCGTCATGTCTAGACATACAAATTATTTTCTTTTTAATTAACATTAGATAAGATGGTTATCAGACGGCCATCCCGTGGCGATGTTGAATTGGTACAGAAATTTAATTACGTATCTATGTTGATGCTGTAATCGTAACAAATTATCGAAACATGCCACTACTAACGGACGTCACGCGGTTTCTTCTGCGTAGTTCCCGTTACCGTGGGAATACGGGAAAAAAATACAGCCTTTATCACCCGGGGACGGTGTAGCTTTCCATCAGTGAAAGAATTTTTCAAATCGGTTCAGTAGTTACGTAGCCTATTCAATGCAGACGGCAGCGTGACGTGAGGAACTCACGCACGACCCCCCTTAGAAGCGGGATTAGCACCCGAACCACCCCCTGGGCGAGGCTGCAGAGGCGGCTGTAGGTCTGTTGGGAGTCCTGGGACATCCTTCCGAGGGCTTACCCGGGGCTGACAACCATAGGCTGTTGGGCGTTGCGTGAAGATTTTTAGTCGGTAGGAGTCCGGCATAACATCCATGAGGATTTTCCCTCACGTAAAAAAAAAAAAGCCTATTCAATGCAACGAAATCAAATCTTTCCTAATAAGGTTTTTTAACTCACACGACTTGCACTACACATTATTGATTGTGGGTCTTTTCGCGTATACATTTCAAACTTTGCTCACCTCTCGACGTTTCGGCTATGTTACAATAGCCGTGGTCACGAGTAGACTACGCGAAAAAACAATAATGTGTAGACAAATCATTCCTCTTTATAGTTAACTAGCGGACGTCACGCGGTTTCACCCGCGTAATTCCCGTTCCCGTGGGAATACAGGAATAAAATATAGCCTATGTCACTCGGGGATAGTGTAGCTTCCCAACAGTGAAAGAATTTTGCAAATCGGTTCAGTAGTTTCGTAGCCTATTCAATGCAAACAAAACCATAAAATCTTTCCTCTTTATAATATAAGTAAGACCAGTGCAAGAAAGAAAGATGTCAGGATCTGATCTCCCAATATCTTCAGAGACTTATTGCACTATTGCTCTTATACTACGCCTAGCCAGTAATGTTGATATTTCGTCCTGGGACATCCTTCCGAGGACTCCCCGGGGCTCCCAACCGTAGGCTGTTAGGTAGGAAACGTGTGGTTTGTAGCCGGTAGGAGTCCGGCATAGCATTCCTGTAGAATTTACCTCATTTTAAAAAAATTGGTTGGTATTTCTATTTCGGAAAGTTTTTCAAGTCCCGGTGGTCCATGACATGGCATGGCAGTCGTTAAGCCAATTTGAAGACCTTACGAAGAGGGAGAAGTAGATAATCTTGAAAAAATTTTAACAGCAGGCAGTCACAATCTACGTTTGTCATTTTAACACGACAATGAAATACGGGCTGTTTATGGCTTTGCCTACCCCTAAAATAATTTAAAATTTATTCAACTTGAAATAAAAAAAATGGAGTTGTTTAAATTGCCGTGACACTGTTTGATATGAATGATAAAGACTGAGAAGAACTGCTCAAGAAACAAGTCCGGTTTTTTTCGAAATTTATCATATAATCTTTCATGAAATTACGTTCGTGGTAAAGGCATAATTATTGGGTGTAACAAAATTACCTCTCCAAATTTCATGAGATGACTTGGCATCGGAAATCAAATACAAATATTAATGGGTAATTTTTTTCATTTTTTTTAAATTTTTTTTGTCGCACATTAAGAATTCATTTTTTACCGCGTCAATTCGAGGTAACATGGTCGCCGTGGCAAAACAAACAGAGCACCCGTCTGGCTGTCGTTGTCGCTTTCTACTGCCGCTCAGTAGCGATAGAAAGGGTGAAAATGAAAATTTATAGGACCTTTAACCTTTAACTGTGGACGTGCGGTCTCACAGGCCGCAAGCAGTTTGTGAATCACGTGCCCCTCTTTTTCCGCGTACCCCACACGTCTGTCCGTTTCAGTAGCTTCGGTTTAAGTGGCAAAACGACTGTAGAGGAAGAAGGTTGCATCGCAGGATGCATATTTCGGAAGTAATTACGCTTTAAGTTTTAGGAGCGGTCCATGAGACCGCACGTCCACGATTGTGTGATAATTTGAGCTGATGGTGATTTTTTTTTGTGCTACATTTTTTAATATAAAATGTTATATAGCAATAACCTCAGTACATCTACATTCAAACGAACTTTGAAATCCTCAATTCTATCTAGTACGAGTAAAATATTGCGATTAGATGAATTATTTTCATAGTTACGGTCCTAGAAGTATTACAATGGTAAAAATCGCTATAAGTGGACTGCAGAACTACCTTCCAGACGAGTACGCACTTTACACATAATAAATTGTTGAGCACATCTATTCAGCTTCTTAGTCAGGATGAAAAAAAAGATCCTATCGGTTGATATTTGGAATAACTTTTCGATGACGAAATGCAATACTCCAAGACATTGTGCAAAAACTGGCAATAAATATGCACTAGTTGAGGGGTTGTCAAAATTTTTATGTTTTGTTATGAGTAGTAATTCTTAATGTTTTTACATTCTTTATTCTTTATATTTTTTTATAAAAGTAGTCAAACTGAGTAAAAATTAAATTTTTCTTAGATAATCTTTTCATAAAGTGATCGCGTAAAAAAGGTCAGAAAAATGCCCGTAATTGTTACATGGTTACATTTTAGTTCAAAATAGATGCATAGCGTTTTAAATTTTAACTTTTATTTGCACTTAGTAACACCTAAAGGTATTAAACATAAGAACTGGTACAATACCTTCTTAACTACATAGAATACAGCATTTAAAGGTAGCGGTCTACGAGACCGCACGTCCACATTTGTGTAACAAAAATTTCACGTCCATAGTTAAAGGTTAAAACGGCTTTACGGTTAAAGTATTCATGTGATTTTTTTTCTTCATTTTTGTAATGTTTCTTGACTGATGCCAGTCACGTGACGAAATTTGGAGAGTCAATTTTGTTACACCCAATATATGTATACCTATTTAATGTACCTATGTTGTATAGAATCCATATTGGCTAGAAGAGGAGTTGCCTAGGCAACGTATTTAGGTCACAGGAAGTATTGATTTTATCCGACAGTCTGGCTAGATTCACGCCCTGTCTGGAGCCAAAGTACATACTAAAGATAGGCAGTTTTGTACGGCTTTTATATTATGTTTTTGATTTTTATTTTACTCAAAGTCACTCCATGGGTATGATGCGAAAATAACATGCAGAGATATTTTCCAATTTTTTTTATATCTACCACCAAGGCAGCAGACAAGCTTACGGCCCCACCGGATGGAATGTGATCACCTGTTTTAGCCCCTCTCTATAAAATAGAGTGCAGAGGTGCTTATGTCGAGACTATGTCTGTAGTCTGTGACTCTGTCGCATTGAACTACGTCACTAGGTCACGTGGATCATCTGTTCAAAGTTTGAAATAAAACAAAAATGACAACGTCAATCGGATTGAACTTTCACTTTCACAATAAACGTGTTAGAGAGGGGCAGTCTGGTGAGAACGACTCACGGCTTTCTTGTTCTGATTTCTGTGGTGATAACCGAAACCTATGAACGTTTGCAACACCAGAGGCGCTACACTCGCGCTGCCAACCCTATAACCCCAAAATAGGCAAGCTTTTATGAAGCCAGTTTTGGAACCATCATAATCTTTACTATTAAGTACCTACTACCCGTTCTAAGTTTGCCGCTGGCGTAGAGGCGTATACCCGATTTTTTAATTAGACGGAGTAAATTGACAGTAGCTAATGTCACTTCGTCATAGAAAATACGCAACATTGTATGAAGAAGTGACATTAGTTGCTGTCAATTTACTTCGTCTAATTAAAAATTCGACTTTAGTATGGAGCCGAGCGGCAAACTTAGAGCGAACGAGCAGTACATTATTTTAATGTGAAAGTTTGTGTATGTATGTATGGATGGATGTTAGTTAGGGACTCTTTCAGTCTGGGAGTCCGGGGACATGCTTCCGAGGGCTTACCCGGGACTCCCAACCATAGGCTGTTGGGCGTTACGTGAGGTTTTTTAGTCGGTAGGAGTCCGGCATAGCATCCATGATGGATTTTCCCTCACGTAAAAAAAGAAGGGACTCTTTTACGCTTTAACAGCTGATGGGATCTCCGTAAATTTGATAAGGCGCGGAATTTCTAATATTATCTGGAACACTGGAATAACACATCCCATTTTTTATCCACCGTAATAAGTTTCATGCGATGCAGGAATAAAGAATTGGGAAGAGAATTCCCTTGAACCCCAGCAGAGCCCCCTTAGTAAGTGAGGCCGCAGTGGTAGCCGTAGGTCTGTTGGGAGTCCTGGGACATCCTTCCGAGGGCTTACCCGGGGCTCCCAACCATAGGCTGTGGGCGTTACGTGAGGTTTTTTAGTCGGTAGGAGTAATAGCATCCACATAGAATTATCCTTCACGTAAAAAAACCATTAGAGTTAAAAGGGAATTCTTTTCTTACTTTACAATTACACTAGGTAACTCTACTTTGCTATTATCAAAATTTTCATTTAAAATGGGCCTCTTTTATTGTGTTAAATAGGTACACTTCAGGAATAAAATAAAACTTGAAATTACAACTTTACATTTATTTGAGCAGCGTTACAGCCTATCTAAGCGTTCAGAATGAAGAGAGAGCTCCCAATTTTTGTTTTTGAGCCCTTAGGCACCACCCGGGAGCGAGGGGTGGAGGTAGAGAACGCTACATGCGTACCACACGGCCGGCCGTGTGATTATGTCAGACTCTTACTGACTAAACTCTACCTTGAGCCTCTAGCTAGCCCTTGGGCCTTGGAGCCTCATCGGAAGAGCTCCCAATATTCTACCTGCCATTTTATATTTTCCCCCAGAAGCTGCTAATTAGACAATACCAAATTACACAACATTTAATTATACAAAACTAACTTAGCAATTATGGATAATTATAATTAATAATTTTAGGACTCGATATAACACAAAACACATAGTTATCATGTAAGTGATGTTGACCATGTTGGGGTAAGCGCCATCTATCATTGGTTGTATTTTGTAACAATTGTTTTCATAATACTTTACCTACTACGTTTTGTTTTTTACGAGAAAAATGTAATGTAATGGCTGTTACAGTGTCAGCAATGTTACAATGTATGGAAAACCAAAGAATTTCAAGAAAATACCGTCATAATGGAACGAACAGTAGGTACTTACCATTGTTTGAACCAGGGCGTTGCCCTCAAATCATAATTACGTAGGAATGTATGACTAGCTAACCTGTCTAACTTTGTATAGGTACCTACGTTACAGCCATTACCTACGGATTTTCTGTAAGTACTAGGTATAATATCCTTTTTATAACGCTTTTATTGTTTTCACCTGTATGTTTGCTTGCTTGCTTGTTTGTAACCGACTCTTTTGGACTCGATTTTGCCCTTCTTTGAACGATCAGATTTAATTCAAACTGTGCACATTTGTCAAAGAACGATGACAATGCAATAATTCGAAAAAAAATGAAAAGAAATAAATGAACTAAAAAATGAAAAATAAATAATATACTTACTTAGGTAGTTTAAAAAAAATACAAACAATTTTTATACGTATTATTATTTATCTGTAATATCTTTTTCTTGAATCGCTCTATCGCTGAAAACTGCTATAAAACATACAGAAAAACCGGCCAAGTAAGTAAGTAAGTAAAACTTTATTGTACACCAATAAAAATTTAACAATGAAAAGAAATAACATAAAAAGAATGTACAAATGGCGGCCTTATCGCTCAAAGCAATTTCTTGCAGGCAACCAAGTGCGAGTCGGACTGGCGCACAGAGGGTTCCACTTCCATAGGTACCAAAAATGGCAAGAAAAAACACGTTTGTTATATTATGGGAGCCCGCCTTAATCCCTCCTCTTTTTCTGATTTTAGTAGGTATTTGTTGTTAATGTGGCAACGGAAATGTATCATTTGTGTAAATTTCAGCTCTCTAGCTACCACAGTTCCTAAGATGCAGCCTCGTGACAAACAGACAGACAGGCAGACGGCGGAGTCTCATTAATACGGTCCCGTTTTAGCCCCTCTCTATGAAATAGAGTGCAGAGGGGCTTATGTCGAGACTTTGTCTGTAGTCTGTGACTCTGTTGCATTAAACTACGTCACTAGGTCACGTGGATCATCTGTTCAAAGTTTGAAATTAAACAAAAATGACAACGTCAATCGGATTGAACTTTCACAATAAACGTTTTAGAGAGGGGCAGTCGGGTGAGATCGTCTCACGGCTTCTTGTTTACCGTAAAAAGCAAATATATATGATTGTATTACATAAAAATATTCATAGTTGTTCGTGCCATTTACCCGCCTTCTAACTATAAGTCATGAATCAACAACATGCCAAGTCCCAACCCCGATTCTAGTTTACAAGTTTTGATCATAAAAAGAAAAATAGGTATTATACGGTTTCAGTTCTTTAGGAGTCCTGGGACATCCTTCCGAGAGCTTACCCGGGGCTCCCAACCATAGGCTGTTGAGCGTCACGTGAGGTTTTTTAGTCGGTAGGAGTCCGGCATAGCATCCATGATGGATTTTCCCTCACGTTAAAAAAAATACATAGATATAAATTTTGAGGGCGCCGGCTGAAATCTGAACATTTCTAGTTTCATATAAATAGGTTTGATAAAGTAATTACCATGACTTGTAAAGTAAATTAAATGTATTTTCAGTTGACCTTTGTACTTGAGGGTGACCAGTATTAAATAAAATAAAATATTTACGAAAGAAAACCGGCCAAGTGCGAGTTCGACTCGCGCAGAGAGGGTTCCGTACTTACCAAAAAAGACACAACAAACGTTTTTTTTTGTCTTTTCTAGTAAACCGTTTTTTCTGATTTTAGCATATTTCGTAACAGCGGCAACCACAGAAATAAAAGAATAGGCGGCAACAGACATACTTACATCTATACTAATATTATAAAACAAAAAAAAAAAGAAAGATTTGTTTTTTTGTTTGTTTGTTTGTTTGTAACGAATAGGCTCCGGAACTACTGGACCGATTTGAAAAATTCTTTCACTGTTGGAAAGCCACACTCTTTGCGGTGAACATAGGGTATATTTTATTCCCGTATTCCCACGGGAACGGGAACTACGCGGGTGAAACCACGTGACGTCCGTTAGTCATCTATAACATTTTTAGCTATCACGGTTCATACACAGCCTCGTAATGAACAGACATACGGTCAGACATACAGACGGGCAGTGAACTCTCATGAATAGGGTCCCTTTTTATCCTTAGGGTACGGAACCCTAAAATGTAAACATACCATGGTGATTTGATAAGTATCGCTTTTTAATGGGTGTAATGACCTACAAAGTGGATTTGAGGTTATGTTAAGTTATATACCTACTGCTGGTTTACAGAGGCACGAAATTTATAACTCGTTCAATGCTACGCCAAATCGAATGCCAAATAATCGAACATCCAAATACTCGAACGTTCAAAATATCGAAGATTGATATTGTAATCTTCGATATTTTGAACGTTCGACATACTTATTGAACGTTCGATATTTTGAACGTTCGATTATTTGGCATTCGATTTGGCGTATTAAACCCCGTTCAATCACGTTTTAGATCAAGGATCAGGCTGAAATTTGGAAAGGGGAAGATTATAGGTATTCTGGAAATATACATAGGCTACTTTTTATCCCGTGAATACGTTTCAATAGAGTACGGGATAGAGAATAGAACTCCACGCAGGCGCAGCCGCGGGCACCATTTAGTAGTAGTAGTTTATTTATCTATTTTCGGATAGGAAAATTATTATATTATCTTCATTTTGCATTTATATGTCCTAGTCCTCGTCCTCTAAGTCCAGTCAAAGTCAAGTACAGCCCTAAGTCAAATTCAATCTTCCTTCAGAAAAGCGGTGGATACATTTCTGAAAGTTTTGGATGTTTTGTCAGAAACTGCAAAGTTGCGATTCAGTGGCAGGCATTTAGTGATAAATACAAAAATTTGACAGCTACTTTTTTTTGCGTTATTGCTGCAAGGGGAATATTAATAGCCTATTAGCTACGTCCTACCCGATTTTACCTCATCACAGGATGCGATACTAATCTAATATTATATCTATGAACATAAAAGTTATGCATATTTAGAGGTCTGTACAGGGCCTGATTTAGGGTTCCGCGCGCCCTAGGCTAGCTATGAATAAGCGCCCCCAGGTGCAACTAATCTGTAATTCACTGAGGAGTTGGGTATCACGCAGACTATTTGATGCATCAGCCAGTAACAGGTTACCATGTAGTGAAAATAACATCAAATTACCTAACAGTACCTAAGTACATCCAGTCTTCGATAAATCGGACCACCGAATTTTAGTGAAATCCCTGCATCACTCAGGAAGTGAGCTGATGATCTGCAAAATTTATAGCTGTGAACCATTCCCGGCACTACGGCTTTCGAGCATAGAAAACCGACAAATTGGCCTGTCTGTTGAGCTGCTAGACTACAATGCCACACACATGCACAGATCCATAGGTCAAACTTATAACACTTCTCATTTTTCGGCGGGGTTAATTAAACTGTCAGTAATTAGGTAAACGACATACAAAAGGTACCAAATAAGGTGGTAGAGCTAAGCTGAAACCTTGGTGTAAGCTGAATGGAACGGCTCGATTCTGGTAGTTAGGCACCAACCATCCGGACATTTAGACGTTAAACAAGAGATCTGTTGTTTTTCTATTTATGACATCTATTTCTTCTTCGAAAAAACTTTCTTGACTGTCACGAAATGAAAGAAAAGTAACAAACAGTCGTAAAATAAATATTTATAAACTTGCGGTGTCCCCGATGTGATATTACTGATCACTTCCGGCAGTTTGCACTAAACTGATCGAAAATGCCGGCAGGTTTAAAGGGCTACGAAACAGACTTTGTCCGCCATCGCAATTCCTCCCGTGGGTTTGGTTTTTATCGCATTTCTTGGGGGGATTCGGGTGTATCGGGATGGGAATAGCGTACTATTCTATTTCTTTTTTTTAACGTTCATATTCATAATTCATTTATTTTTGCGAACTACAGGTACATATTACAATGGTAGATGTCCAAATACAATACGTTCGGAGCGGTCAGTATGGGCAAGTTTGTAAATACAAAATATAAGAGTAGGTACATAGATCTGTTGTTAGCAACCATGTAAATAAATAAATAATAAATAACGTTTATTGCATCATTAACAAAATCATTACAAAAACGTGGATTCTTTTATAAATAGGCAACATTTTATATATTCCGATATCCACATTTGAAACCCTGACTCCTGTGCTAAGTAAAAAACCTGTATTACAAGAGTCAGTGTCCTCCCAGGCTTACAGTTATAATACTTACAATTAAATATAATTAAAAATAATACAATTTTAAAAATACATTAAAATTTCATGCAGCACATTTCATTTTTGTTTAGTGTGTGTGTGTGTGTGTGTGTGTGTGTGTGTGTGTGTGTGTGTGTGTGTGTGTGTGTGTGTGTGTGTTTATGTGTGTGTGATGTGTGTGTGTGTGTGTGTGTGTGTTTGAGTTTGCTTGTGTGTATTCTTCTTCTTCTATTCTTTGATGGGTGATGAGACACGCCATTGCCCTGATCTGCTTCTGTAAGACCGGCATGACGACAACTCGTTGTCATGGAGGCGGGTAGTCCTGAGCGTATTGCAGTGTGCGACGACTTTGCCGTCGACTACGGAACTTCGGAGGGAGTTTCCTCTCCCGCTGCTTCTTTCGCAAACACAACTTGCTCACAAAAGACTCAGGCAGCTTCATATTTTCTCCCATTGAAGACCATAGTCTCCAGCGTGAGAACATCTACGCCCAGGCCCGCAACGATGTTGCAGTTCAAATGCTGAGCACTCCGCATGTGCATGAAGCGCCGTATTATCGCTGCAGTCACCGCAGTGCTAGTACTCGAGTGTTAACTTTTGCTGTGTGCGTTGCAGATTCTTACTGATGCACTCATGTTTAAAACAAAACAAGGTAGTAAGCCGGTAAGTATCTGTGGCATTCGGTAGGTGAGGCTGCCATGGTGTATTTCCAGCCACTCCTCCCTCCATGCGCGTTTTCACCGCCTCAACAGTGCAGTCTCACACTATTGTTCCAGGGCGCAGGAATTTAATTTTAATGCACGTTTTTTTTTTTTTTTTCACTAAATTACCGAATATTATTATGTACTTCAGTATAATGGTGTTCCCAAACTGGCTGTTACAAAATGTTACACATGTTGTTAGGAGTTGTTACAATCTGTTTAGAATTGACAGACGTTTAGTGTGCTCCTAACATTGATGGAATTTGGTTTAAAATTAGATAATAAACATTACCTAACATGAAAATATAATAGAACGTTGCGATCAAAATTAATGTTTGCTAATGTTAGTTAACATTGGTGATCAAATGTTCACCAGGTAATGTTATTTAAGATTCGGAAAAAATATTGAGGGAGTACCGTAACTCACAGCCCAGCGCCTAGGCCGACGCCAGGCGCCCCCTCGGTCCTGGCGCCCTAAGCTTCAGCTTAGTTAGCTTACGGGTAAATCAGGCCCTGGGTCTGTAATCTGCAGGGTAAAATAAAAACAGAAGCCTTTCAATGAAACTTCGCTTTCCGTCTGTCTGTCTGTCGGTCCCGGTTTTAAGGTCCCTCTCCCTCTAGAGAACTCCATGCAGTAGACGGTTCTATTACATACAAGTAGATAAAAATTTGTTTTCTGTGGTCATACGTTTATTATAGGCACAAGTCTATACTACAAATTGATCAGAATTAATGTATTTTACTCAACGCTTTCTCCAAAATGCGTTTGGTTTCATTACCTACGTGCTCGTAACTTTAAAAGCACTTAAAGCGCTCCTAGTTCTTGCCGGCATAGACAAGCAAAAGTACTTTTATGGTCAAACTTTCTCTTAGTCATTATTTATTGACGTGACTAGGTATGTACAACTTTACGGCGCACAGTAGACAGTTCAAGATTGGAGAAAATATCTTACAAGTGATCTTTGGAGTATCAGTGAATTTATTTGGTAGGAAGTATGGTGATAGTTCTTTTGCCTTGATTAAAAAACCCGCCAGTTGGTGTGCTTCAAGCTGTAATCCTCACATTTGAAATCTCAATGAAAACGAATTTTGACAACGCCAAAAAATAGTCGTGAAATAGTCGTAAATAGTTGTACATGTAAAAAAAATAGTCGTATTATAGTTTCGGCGTTATAGCTATAGGTTGATTATGGCTTGAACGTCAAGCTGTAATCCTCACCTCTGGTGCAAGCAAACGGTAAATTCTATGATATTCTATCGAATTGGTTTAGGTGCTAAAAAATAGTCGTGAAATAGTCGTAACGACCTGCCAAATCTCAGAAATATGGTTCCCGAGATGTCAGGGTACCCTGGTGAGGATTATGGTGAGGATTATACCTTTGAAAACTTCAAATTTCGGCAAAGTTTGTGCCAAAAAATAGTCATGAAATAGTCGTATGAAGCTATAATAAATTTGAGTTGATTTAAGAGGGCTAACATATTTCGCCCCACGTTTTGCACAGAAACCATACTTTTTATTGCGTTTAAAGTCATTAAATATTTATCGTACAAACATGGTATTCACTAACATACTTAGTAAATTTAGCGCTCTAAACGTTTTATAAAACATATTTTACCTAACAACAGATTACATATGGTTAATATCAACGAAAGTGAACAAGGTTTTTCAAATCATACGATTTGCATCAATTTCGATGCTTAAATTCATGTCAAATAACTGATAAATTTAATGAACAAGGGATACGAAGCAATTGCAAAAGGCCTAGGCTATCTGTTTGTAGAATAACCTGATATCAGGTAGGTTCCTTTTTTTGGAGAAAAATGACTGTCAAGTTTGCTTAAATACTGAGAATTTACACCACAATAAAGTAGTCTTTTCACCAGCTTCTGTAGTTTAAATCATTATGATAATTATGTAATATTATGTCAGAACTTCTCCTCTGACAATAAAAATATTTCTTTATAAGTAACTAGATACAGATTTTTTTTTACAAAGTATTTTGTGAACCCCTATAAATGCAGATACGCGAACAAATACGATTTAGTACCGCCGAGAGGCTCTCAGAGAGTGGTCATGTCGCTCGATGTTCCATTTTTGAATACGAAAAAATTAACAAAAATAGTCTAATTCTAGCGTGACCAAACAATCTTAGTACTTTGTGACGTATAATATAATATACTAGCTGATGCGCGCGGCTTCGCCCGCATGAATTTTGGTTCCCGTTCCAGCTTCCCGTGAAAACAATTTACTGGGACAAGAAGTAGCCTATGTGTTATTCCAGACTATACTCTATCCCTATACCAAATTTCAGCTGGATCCATTCAGCCGTTAGAGCGTGATTGAGTAACAAACATCCAAACATCTTCACAAACTTTCACATTTATAATATTAGTAGGAAGTAGGATATAAATATTTATGGTCGATATACAACGTGAACTTTTGTATAGTGCAAAGCTCAGACACCCCGACTAGAGTTTCGCTTCAAAATACTGTATAAAAAAAATTAAATGAATCTAACGAAAACTGACCAAGTTATAAGCTATTACAGTTGCACTATTTTCTTCACGAACAGCGTAGGTGTAGGTATTATACGCAAGGCAGGTAGACACTATTCGTGTGTATCGTCGATTGATAATAACATATTAACACCCCATTTCATAAGTGGTAATTATGGAACACCTGTGAGGAACCAGACCAGGATTGGGACGGCTATAAAGCCGCTAAAGCAAAATACAAGTAGCGACTGAGATACAGAAGTACCAAGTCTTGGAGAAACTTCTGCTAGAGTCAGACTAATACTGGCCAAACAAGAGACAGAACTGTCCGTATCTATAAAGAAACCTGACGGCGCGGCGGCCTGACCAACCCATGAAAAGAATTATTTATCCTGTTGATGGATGGCACTTGGTGGAACCTGCTGCACATATTAACGGCACTTGTACTGTTCCACAACATTTATTTATTTTACACCTGACTGGTTTCGCCTTTCGGCAATTTTCAAAGGCAAATTAACATTATATAATGACCACTACATCACTTAATTACTCGAAAACAGTAAATTAATAACATATAAATTACCACTACATCATTCTACTAACGTAAACTATCATGAAAAGAAGCCGAGAGTATTTTGATACAAACGCACTTCCCAGGATGCCAATTGCTGCAGACACTCATGTGGCTGGTGGAATACGTATCCACAAAAGAAGTCCAGTGGGAGCTCGCAAGATCTGTTCTAATCTATTCTGTCAACTTACAAAAATCTGAATGGGTAATTAACAACTTCAAGTCCTTCAAATCTCCAGGACAGGATGAAGTCTTCCCTGCAGTGATAAAATGGGGGAGGACACAAGTTGATATTGTCAGTTACATAGTATCTGTACGCCAGACAATGAATGGGACTGTGACCCTGACTGTGGAGAGAGGTCTAAGTGATCTTTATACCAAAACCCGGTAAAGGGTTTATATTTGTGATTCGGACCTCTGGTTATACAGACCGATAAGCCCTTCGACTTTCCTGCTAAAAACTCTGGAAAGATTGTGTGACAGAGACAATCGAGAGACGGCCCTTCAATAAGACACTGCATTCCAACCAACGCGCATATTGCCCCCGGCAAGTCTACAGACTCAACACTACATGCAGTGGTACACAAAATAGAAGAGGTCAATCAGAATCTATCAATCAATGTGCCTCGGCACTTTCATGAACATAGAGGGAGCTTTCAAAAAAAGAAGCATAACCACGGCACTGGCAAAACACCGAATATACACGATGTCAGTGAATAGATAGATAACATGCTAAATAACTCATTTTAAAGCTACAGACAAGCAGAAACCAGTGCGCAGCCATGGCCTAAGGTTGTCCAGAAGGGGGCGGGGTCTCACCACTGCTAAAAAACCTTGTTGTAGACGACCTAATAACCAATCAATCAATCAATTTAACCTAGAACTGTCCCTATATGTATACATGGATGTGGAACAAGCCAAAGCAGATGGTAAAATTTAATTATGGAGAAAATACGGATCTGTTAATACAAAGCATGACTGGTATTTTAAAATCCAAGGCCGACTTCAATTCAAGTGAGGAGCTGCGTTTATTTTATCTTCTAGTGATCTTGTGTATATAATAAATATTTTTAATGAATTGTATTAAAATTACTTTCAGTCAAGCCAACATTTATCGATTTGCGGTGTACGCAAATCGATAAATGTTGGCTTGACTGAACACTAATTTGCCCATAAGCACAGTAAATATTTCGAAAGACGACGAGTACTGGACTACAAGGATGGAACCTAAATTGTTAAATTTTTACGACAAATGTCTGTTGCCCAAAATGATTAACCCCAGAAAGAGTCGATAAAATAAAATAAAATTAAATTTATTCCCTTTGAAATTTAAAAAAAAAAAAAAAGGTTTGTCAACATTTTTGTAACTCTACTGGGGGTTTGGAGATGCTACAGACTGAGAAGAACACTCCAAGAAACTCAGTTCGGTCCCTCCCAAAATTCATCTTAGTAGGTATCTATCTAATAATCGATCAATGCCGATACGGAAGGGCTAATTAATTAGCATTTTTCTTGGCAGTGTGCATTGTTATGCACATGCCTCTTAATAAATATTTGGTTATTGTAAATAATAAACACCTACTATCAATATTAAGATTAGAGTTAGATCCCATAGCTCAAGCTTATAGCCGAGTTTGGGCTAGATGATGTTGTGTAAGAATATCCAACAATATTTATGAATTATTTATTAAAAATATTTTAATGTTCCTGCCAGCACTGAATCTGTAGTAGGCAGCAAAACATCTGACCATGCCAAGAGCCTGCGCATTGCTACGTAAATATTATTTGTTTTTAACCATGTGTATTGTCAAATTTAAATATTTATAGTGTAAAATAGAATATAATATTGTCCATTACTTTCTACAATTTTCGTATATTTAGATACTTTAAAAATAAACTTATGAAACCGTTTTCATGTATGTGTGTATTTGTAATTTCAATATTGATATTAGTTAGGTAAATAAATGTCAACTTTATTAATTTTATTGATGTCAGTATCTATCACTACTAGAGTCGAAATATTTCTTTTATTTATTGAGACAAATGTTACAATAAAGCATAATAACTATTTACAATATGAATAAAACTAAACTAAATCTAAATAGGGCCCCGGTGGCATTGTGCCCAAAAAACTGGCAGCATTCCCCTTTTGAACGGCGATGCTTATTCGTTGGGAGAAATAACTGCCAGCACAAGGCGCTTCTTCAAAATTTAAAAAAACTTTATGCCCATGAACCTAGGGTCTCGACACACACACACACTACTAAATATCAATAAATTTGCAATAAAATAATCAATATTTGTTTTAAACTAACACGCGTTGAACACATATTTTTATACAAAACGGGATTTCGCGTGGCACTATTTTATTATTAATTAAAGGTTTCGGTACCTTCACTTTCCGAGGCGACCTCGGGACCACAATAGGTGTAACCCTGTCGAAACGTCGAGGAAAGTGAAGGTACCGAAACCTTTAATTAATAATAAAATAGTGCCACGCGAAATCCCGTTTTGTATAAAAATAATCAATAATTATTAACTAATATTACTAACATAAAAATTAAATTAAAAGATTGAACGCTTAGACTAAGAATATGACACCGGTAATACATCAAGGAAAACAAAAGTATCAAACTTGTTGGTAGCAACAATTGGCACTATACGGCTATATGCGCCGCGCCGCGCTGATTTCTTACGATCGTAAAGAAATTTGAAAACCGAATTAACGCTCTTATGTGAAAATAAAAACTTTTTATTTTTCCTACATTTCTATTGATGTACAGTCGTGTACAAAATTTGTAACTTCCAATGATACTAGGGGAAATCACTCGGTTTTACCCGCGTAGCTCCCGTTCCCGTGGGAATGCGGGAATAAAATATGTGATGTTATATACCAATTTAAGTGTAAACAATCCATATATCCTGTCATTGTCTTAAAAACTTACTACTACTAGTCTAGTACTTTTATAACAAGTTTTAATCGTAATTATCACAGTTGTTTCATTCGTATAATCACAGCAATGTTCTACTATCAAACATTATATGATAGTAGAATTTACATATTGATAGTAGAACTTGTTATTGTAAAAGTACTAGACTAGTAGTAGTAAGTTTTGATGATGAATCATGAGAGGTGAGGATTACAGCTTGACGTTCAAGCCATAATCCTCACTAACCTATAGCTATAACGCCGAAACTATAATACGACAATTTTTTTTACATGTACGACTATTTACGACTATTTAACGACTATTTTTAGGCGTTGTCAAAATTCGTTTTCATTGAGATTTCAAATATGAGGATTACAGCTTGAAGCACACGCCAGTTGTAAGTCTAGCGATTGTAAGAAAGGTTCCTTACCAAAAAACTGCAAAAAATCAAGTTTGAGGAGGAGCCCACTTAAATATTATAATTTTTCTGATTTCAATATATTTTGAGAAAGAAAGAAAGAAAGAAATAAATTTATTCAACCGCATTACATTCATAACAAATTATAATAGTACAAAAATAGAAATACCCAGTGCATGCACCCGAAAAAGCAGCCATCTCAATATGCTACATTATGTACTTACCATTCATAGAAATGGTATGCAGCGCTGGTTTTCAGATGGTCCTTACTCCTTACGATGCTTAGTGACATCACGCTCACCATTTTATTAATATAAATTTTAATGATGATATTACATTATCTTGGACATTATAATTTTTAAAATATTTAACATTGTTACAGTAAATTTATCTGCATGATTGATGATTACGTGAGGGTTGAATTTTTCATTTATATAAATTTATTTTATACCTATTACACGCAAATAAAAATAAAATAAATTAAAAATTAAAATTAAATTAAATTTTGTTATAGCAGCAACAGAAATATAGGTAAGTACCTACATCATAATTATGTTTGTCTCAAGAGTCTGGGTGTTTCTATGTGTATGTATGTATGTATTTAAAAATAAAGTATATAAGTATTAATATCCGTGGTCTGATACCCATAACACAAGCAGGTTATTCCTAGCTTACTTTGGGATCAGATAGTGTTGTGTGTAATGTCCGTGAATATTTATTTATTTTGTTATAGCGGCAACAGAAATATACATCATCTGTGAAAATTTCAGCTTTATTTTTATTTTATTTTACACTTTATGTACACACATGTATTTAACAAAGAAGGAGTTAGGAGAAAAGAGTACAATGGCACTGCTTATTTCTACAAGAAATCTCTTCAATCATCAGCTTTATGCTATCTCGCACGGTTACATAAGATACAGTCTCGTAACGGATTGTGACAGACAGACAGACGTACGGAGAAGTCTAATGAATAGGGTCCCGCTTTTACCCTTTACGTACGGAACCCTAAAAATGAAAGAAAGACAACAGATTAGGATTTGTATTTCCTTTTACAGAATTAAGTATTAAATCAGTTCTGTTCTCAGCACTGCCCACACGGTTTAAGATCTAAGCATCTCCATTTACAACAATAAATTAAAAAAAAACGTAAGTATCAGCCATCTTTGAAAAACACATTGATTGGTCCTCTATTTCTTGAGTGTTGGTACTCTAGAAATCAGAGGTAAACTCGTAGATCTATGTGAACTTCTTCATTTTAGCTTATGCTGGGTACAGTGAGTTATAGTTTAGCTTTTTATTATTTTAAGCGTCTTTTTTTGTATTAAGCTCACCAAATTTACGTTGTCAGCCTGATGGAAAGTCACGGCGCATCTGTGATGTGCCTCTTCTTTTGAACCCGGGATTGTAAGAGGAGGGAAACACGTGTGCGAGCAGGTCGTTCCAGTCTTTAAGGGAGTGAGCTAAACCGCTCTGGTACGCCAGAAAATTTGCTAGCCAAAAGTCTAACTATGCCCTAAATGGAGCATTTCAAAATCTGCGGACTTAAAATGCGCCGGATCTGACCGCTCGTTGTGCTTGTTTGAAATTCGAAGTCCGCGGCGGAAAAATCCACCAGGGGATCTGCTTGGAACGCTAAGGTCCTGCGGTCATCCTTCCGAGGGCTTACCCGGGGCTGCCAACCGTATGCAGGTAGGGAACGTGTGGTTTTTAGTCGGTAGGAGTCCGGCATAGCATCCATGTAGGAATTTCCTCACGTTAACAAAAATTATGCTTAGGGATCACGAACTTATGGGACTTTTTTTTAAACGTGAGGAATTTTTAAACGTGACAAATTCCTACATTGATGCTATGCCGGACTCCTATCAACTAAAAACCACACGTACCTATCCCACCTAACAGCCTACGGTTGGGAGCCCCGGGTAAGTCCTCGGAAGGATACCCTAAGACTCCCAACAGACCTACGGCTACCACTGCGGTCTGTTATGGGACTTTGGCTGGGATAAGAGTCGCTTATAAATGTGCATAGATTGCCACAGATAGATGGATTCGTCAAGTGAGTTATCAAACATCACAGGGACATTATGTAAATTATATAAATAAGATTGTAGATAGCCTTTAGTTATTCTTGTAAACCGGTCAGTGAATAATCCGAGTGGTTTGCAGTTAAATTTTCCCTCTTGCCGCCATAAGGCCGTGCGCTCAATTGTGTCGCCGAATATAGTAACTTGTTACTTGTATCGCCGAAACTGTTATGTAGGCCGTGGATGTCGTGTTCTTAGGCTTGCTTATTCGATTTAATATTAGGGTTCCGTACACAAAGGGTAAAAGCGGAACCCTATTCGTGAGATTTCGCTGTCCGTCTACATAGTAGTCCGTGCTTTGGAAGGCACGTTAAGGGCGCCTTCAAATTAGAAGCTTGAAGAAGCGCGTCAGTCGCGCCACCAAAAAAAAGGCGCTGCTGTGGGCGCGTCTGTGGCGCAGCAGACGCGCGTTAGTGGTGCTTCAGTGCTTTACAATTTCTTTGTCAAATTCATATAATTATAAAAACATAAAGAACAATGGCAAGTCGCCATACATGAAATTATTTGGGAAAAATTTTCGCGTTTAGATATGTAATATACATAGAACGACAGAGAATTTACTCTTGAGCAATTCCTTATACTAAACTGTTAGCCTAGGGACGTTACAAATAAAGTTAGAGCAGTTTCATTTTTTTGAGGTTATGTTTACAAATACTAGTAAGAATGTAGCGGGCAGGAGAAGGGTGGTGACGGAAGCCGTCACTGGTGCCACCAAGGCGTTGGAGGAGCTCCTCCTACTTACATAAATACGCATAGACTTATTATAACACCATTAATTACATACCAATGAAGTTTATTTAACATGGGCGTTTAACTCACTGCCTCATAAAGGCTGGAGCAGACCAAATGCGTATGCGTAGACGTAAGCGTAAACGTGCGCGTACCACTGAGTTGAATGTATGGAACTGGGGCTACGCATCACGTCCACGTGCACGTCTACGTTACGCAAGCGGTGTGTCCTGTCTTATACAGTTCCATACATTACAACTCAGTGGTACGCGCACGTTTACGCTTACGTCTACGCATACGCATTTGGTCTGCTCCAGCCTTTAAAGCCTTAAATCAGTGACGTTTAACTCCTACTTGCATTATGAAAACTCCCTATGAAACTCCTACTTGCCTTACCCGGTGTAACCTGGTAAGGCAAGTCTATGTAACTGGATTGAAACACTAAAGAACACTAGATGCATCAGCCACACTATAAGATCTATCTTTCTACTCTGACCAACTAAACCAACCAACTGTTGTGCAGAACGGAACTCAATCAAGGACTTTATTCCACTCGGACCAACCACAACTGCTTGATCACATGTATTTTTTGTAGATGCGGTACCTACTTATCAGTATAAACCAAACTCTGTATATGCTCCATTGTTTGTTCTAGTCATAAGCACTGCCGGGTTAATATGATTATTTCTTGCTTCTCTCAGTCCGAATTGCATCCATTCCGTTTTGGGACCTGCATCAGAGCTAGACCTATACCCCAGACAGAAGGTGAGTTAAGACATGGGTCCTAGATAATGGCCCCTTAATGCATAGATTTCAAATCGGAGGAAAAAAAAGTATAATATAGACTTAAAAATGAATACTTTAATGGAATGAAACAATATTTTGTTGTATGTTTTATTATTTACTACTTTATAGACTAGGGCGCTTTACTTCTTTTTTAGTGCATTAATCTGAAACTAAATAGTAAGTAATTGTAGACATTTATTATTTCTTCCTCACACCCTAAGGTATAGTAGGGTCTACTCTATGCATGGTGATAAATACAATGGAATATTTTGTTTAACTTCCTTGAAGAGCAGTGAACAATGATTATCTGATATGGTTCTATTCTGCTTCTTATAATATTGAAGATAGACAACTTTATGTGCAGTTGAACATCCACTCATGATATGATTCTGTTCTGCTTCTTATAATATTGAAGATAGACAACTTAATGTGCAGTTGAACATCCACTCAAAAGGCATACATCAGAGTTCAAGGAACGGCTATCTGGATACCTGTTCACCTCTACTATTTTCTTGCCTAGTCAGGTTCTCATTCACAGTAGCCCTGGTAAAGTTAAGGCGTCTCTCACAAGTGTGGTACAACTTTTGAAGATATCTGAAACAAAAAATATAGGAATATGTAAGTTAAAATACTTAACATGAATTTGAAGTGCAAATAATTATGTACCTTGTAGCTTGCTATAACTTATTTGAAGGCAGGGTGACTCTGTTGTATATGTTAGGCTATTATGTATTTAACTGCAATCGGTTATCGTACGAGGATAAAAGTAATACTTACAATAATTAGATGATACACTCAGCTACGAAGTAGAATAATCTTGAGTTATGCCTAAAGTAGCCCAAAACTATAAACATTTATACTAGTGTAGGTCGATACTAGATACTAGAGAAATCCAGTAAAATAGCACAAATCGTCATAGTTGAACTTCAAATAACGTATATCAACAATAATCTATTCTCCCTCTACGAATCAACATGTTTCAAAACAGAATGAAATCAAAACAAACACATTTTGTAATGTATCTGACAGTAGGTAGTGACAGTACAGTACAACCAAAGTGTTTTTTTGTTGTTGATGGCTTTGGTTTTATCAAGACTGCCAAATGTTCATTTGGTATTAGTTTTTCTTCTAACTCATCAATATTATAAATGAAAGTCCTCATCTTCCAAGTTTCACGTAAGTACATATCGTGACACATTTCTTTAACCAATATCTATAGTAATTGAATATAAAATTAATAATAATAAGAGCCTAGCAGGATATTCTTAGCTAAAGTTCTAATGAACCAGGCCATAAAATAACCAATAAAAAAGAGAAAGCTTTAACATTAAAATCGTATTCAAAGGATTCTTTGGCGCGAATTGGAAGGAATCGTATCGCGTCGTTTTGTAAATTCGCAAAATTAGTGTAATTTCGAGTGTTTTGTGTGTATTAATGGTGGATTTTTAAACATAAACGTTCGACAACGTGCACTAGTGTTGGGAAGTGATAAAACGCAGTGAATCGCAACTTTGCAGTTTCCGACAAAAAATCCAAAGGAACTTTCAGAAATGTATCCACCGCTTTTCTGAAGGAAGACTGACTTCGACTTAGGGCTGTACTTGACTTTGACTGGACTTAGAGGACGAGGACTGTGACTTATTAAAGCAAAATGAAGAGTTATTGAATATACAAGATTTGGCTGTATGGCTCAAAGTGCCTTTGCCTATCCGAGAATGGATAAATAAAACTACTACTACTCGTATTCAAAATAGCAGTTCTTTTAAAATCACTTTTTATGTAACGTTTTACAGACCGTATTGATAAAGTGAGAAATCGTTAAAATAATAATGAATGAAATTAACGTATATCCCATTTTTAAACGCTCCAACTTTTTTGAACTTACGTTTCTGCCATTTTTCTTTATAATCAGAGTATAGTTTCCATATGAACTAATGTCTCTTCTCTATACAGAAATGACGTGCGCGTGGCGCGTTAGTGACGCTGCAACTGCGCTTCTAAAAATAGTATGAAAACTTGTGGTGGCGCGTCTAGCGCACCACTGCAGCGCTTTTTCACGCCTCTAATTTGAAGGCGCCCTAAGCCGTTGATCCAGTAAAATGGCAGTCGTTAAGCCAAATGGCAGTCGTTAAGCCAAGTTGAAAGCCTTTTTGGCCGGCTTGAAAAATTTCAACAGCAAGCAGTCACAACCTGCGCCTGACCATCTCAACACGGCAATGCGGCTCACCGCCTATTACGTGGGACAAATTCTAAAAAGGTGAAATGTGGGTGTTTATAATATATGCATATTTAATAATATACATCATCTGTGCATCGAAGGGGTTGGCAGAGGCCAACCCCTTCGATGCACAGATGATGTAGGTATTCTGTTTTTTTGTTGCTACTGTAATAACAAATACTAAAATAAGAAAGAGAAATTAAGAGGGGTTCTCAACAAACGTGATTTTTTCCCGTTTTTTGGTACGGAACCCTCTGTGCGCGATCACTCGCACTTGGCCTGTTTTTTTTAAAAAAAATATTCATGTATAATCCCTAATCTGTTTAATTTCTTGCATTGATAACCTCAAGATGAGGCATAAATAATAAAACTGTTTGCAAAGTGGAAGATATTTTAATTTACTGTCGGATACGCCTCCTGGCCTCCACATCCATCCACATTAATCCGATTCGGATGAAGTTTGTTATAGAGATAGAATAGAGCTTGAGAAGGGACATAGGCAGCACTTTATACCGTGGAAAACGGAAAAGTACGGGAAAATAAATATCACCACGCAGGCAGAGTCACAAGCATTACCTAGTCTTTATATGTAAAAAAACATAAACATCTTTTCTGTTGTAACAGACTTACAACATTATGCAAATTTTTTATTTAAAAATAAGGTGACTCAACCAGTTCCCGTCTTTTGTAAAGTACAGTTTGGCTACGAACATTATTTATTTCTTTTAGTATTGCAGTTAAATATGTACAAAACGTGACTTGGTACATACTAGCTATATTCATTCGTGATTACAATGCTTAACTTTTAAACCAATTTAGGGACGGATTGAAATACAATTTTGTAGTGACTGCCTTTATTGTAAGCCCAGTTTACCCTAAAAATGTCAAGTTTATAGGTGTAAGGATTACGGATGGGAGTTGGCGGGTGAGTGAGTCACCCGATGGTCACCCGGTAATTATTAATTTATTATTGTATGGCTTATAGGAATTAGATGCTTACAATTATAATCTAAGAGGAATTAACGTAATCGTAGGATTTAAGAGTAATAACTAATAAGGATGATTCACTCACAAAAATGTTGTTATCTATCAACCTACCTATAGGCACCTTGACAATAGGTAACTAGATTGTCTAATAAATAAATATTGTGATTACCTATGAAATATTTTTGCACAAGCTCAAAGTAAATTTACTTATGCTCGTTCTATAGGACCTAAACGACTGATAAACGTACGTATTTTAAACCACTCAAACTCCGTAATAAACAATTTTATTTAAACATCATACAAATAATTATTGTAAATCTCAAGACTTACCTATCTACAAAAGTACTAAGTAATTAAAGGAATCATAATCATAATCATTTATTCCATGCGAAACACAGGTAAATACAAATACATTATTCAGGTTGTTATGTGAAAACGCAGATCGCTGTGTGCAATTTTACAGTTACAGTATAAATAATTTAATATTATGGAATTACAATATGGTACCTCCTACTAGATATCGCAATACCAAATTCATATCAATATAGATTCCAACAATTTCGCAAATAAAATTTATCTTATTTTCTTATCAATTACAATACATAATAATAACAAACAAAAAACAAGAATTTAATAATAAATTTTACAATGTCATTCAGTAAAAGTCAATATTTTATCTAAGTATGTCAAAAATAGATAATACGTATACATCAATGTCAATTTCTTTTGCACTACTATTGAATTGATTCATACAATCATACATTCTTATTGTTAAATCGAACCTATAATTTATCCGTCAAATATTCCGTTATTGTATAATATGCCTTACTTAATAACAGAGCTACCAATTGCTTTTTAAATAGGAAATACCAATAATATTGTAGAGAGGTTTATGCCGACAATTGTACATTTCACCTCTCTCCTTAAATAATGTTGAAGCAAATTGCAACTCCTTATTCGTAATTCATGTGTAAGAATCCAGTTTATATCTGTGTCGCAATACTTGTATCATAATATTATAATGTTCCAAGCCGGTTCCAGCTGGTTGAAATATTTCTGGGACATCCTTCCGACGGCTTACCCGGGGCTACCAACCGTAGGCTGTTGGGCGTAACGTGAGGTTTTTTAGTCGGTAGGAGTCAGGCATAGCATCCATGAAGGATGTTCCCTCACGTTACAAAAAAAAAAGCTGGTTGAAATAGCGACGGAGATTCTAGCTTGTATGACCAAATTACATAGGTGTCCCGAAGGGGTAAGCAGAGACATGTTATAAGTCCATATTTTACCATGTCACATGCTTTTTTTTATTTTTTTTACGTCTGGAAATCCTAAATGGATGCTATGCCGGACTCCTACCGACTAAAACCACACGATGCCCTACAACTGTCTACAGCCGGAGTCCCGGGTAAGGCCTCGGAAGGATGCTTGGTGGTGAGCATTGCCGTGTTGAAATCAAGAACCGAAGATTGTAGCTAGAACATGATGTTGACATATTTAAAGCCGCCTTTTTCGCTATATCGGTAGTCCTGGGACATATTTAAAGCCGTCGTTTCGCTGTATAGCCATGTGGCATGGTGGTTCTTCCAAAGGCGTACCCAGGACTCTCGGCCTTTGGCAAATAGAAGGACATATTGTGGTTTTAGTCGACAGGACTCCGGCATAGCATCTAGGAGGATTTTCACACAAAAATATGCCTCCTGTTTGGCTTTCTCCTGGACCAACAGGTTTCTTCGGAACCACGTAAAAGCTCGTCATAAATCATGGCATCACTCAAGTCAGCCCATGGCAGTCCAGGAGTGTACGTAGGCCTCTCCCAATTTTAGCCTATGGCAGTCCACTCCTGGACGTAGGCCTCTCTGAAACTACGCCACAACAAACGGTCCAGCGCCTTCCACATCCAGTCCCAGCCTGCGATCTTTTCCAGATCGTCTGTCCATTTGGCAGGTGGATATACTACGCTACGTTTGCCAAGTCGCGGTCTCGACTCCAGAACTCGTAGAATCATGGCATTGTAAGAAGTATTTAGGCAAACGCATCACTAAAATTTATTATATTACTTTATTATTATGAAATGTTCCATGTATGCCTTGAAATGTTATTATTTTATTGATTGATTTAAATTATTAAGAAATTTATAATTTTGTCGATATTTTATCACTACATTGTTTAAAATTATATAAAAAATTGCAATACATTTAAAAAAAATTGTATGTAAGGTTAGGTATGTACCTACTTATATTATTACTTATGTTATTCTACACAAATTTATTAATGAATGAAATTATGAAATTGTGAAAACATTTTATCACGAAACTGCGCAAAATATTACTTCGCAAAACACTTACATTAGCGAAAAAACTCCCCAATCGCCACACGGGCCACACCTTGTACATTTATTCCCCGAAAATACACATTTTAGCCTCATTCGTGGGCATTACCAAAATTAACTTGCACGTCACCCTCGCAATCCCCAGGCAGGGGTGGGACCAGTGACGTCATCCCCGGTGACTCATATTACCACCCCTTGTCGGAGTTGAAGAACCCAGCTGGAACAAAATATTATAAAGAGGAAAGATTTGATTATTTTGTTTGCATTGCATATTGCTCCGAATCTACTGAACCGATTTGAATAATTCTTTTACTGTTGGGAAGCTACACTATAGCCGACTAACAAAGGTTATTTTTTATGCCCGTATTCCCACGGGAATAGAAGCTATGTGGGTGAAATCGCGTGACGTCCGCTAGTCTATACTCTATACTAATAGTCCGCTAGTCTATACTATATAGTCTAAATACTATACTAATATTATAAAGAGGAAAGATTTGTTTTTTCGTTTGTTTGTTTGTAATGAATAGGCTCCGGAACTACTGGACCGATTTGAAAAAAATTTTCACTGTTTGGAAGCTAGGTAAGTATACACTCTTTCCGGTTAACATAGGCTATATTTTATTCCCGTATTCCCACGGGAACGGGCACTACGTGGGTGAAACTGCGTGACGTCCGTTAGTATATTATAAGCCCGAAAGTATAAATCAGACTTCTATGGTTTCTTTCACAAAATGAAAGAGAAATGAGTTTTCTGTGAAAAAGACGTTACCTACCCTTCATATATAATTATTAACGGTTAAAGTTTCGCTTCCCCTAGGACCCTAACCAACGACACACCTGCCGCACACCTGCTCATCATTTTAACTTGAATTCTACCACTAGGTACATGCATTACTTTGGAGACCCCGTTTTGACCTAAATACAACTGGCAAAGTAGGTAGGTACGATACAACACAGTGTACCTACAGCTTGGCAAAATGTAGTAGAAAATAATGTAACTCAACAGAGTTGCATGCAACTCTAGAAATTACTATATAATTAGGCATTTATAGACTTTGTATCCAGTTGTCAGTACATACCTACTTAATTTTTTTTTTAAATACAAAATTAAATCTTGACCTATACATTGAGATACCTAGTTTTTTTTAAAGTGATTTGATGACATTGTCTCTTGGTCGTCGGTTTTTTTTTAAATGTGTGTCACACTCACGTAAACCATCTGCCTAAGGTCGAAAGTTTAGGGTTCGCCCACAAAAGAATAACCCCAGTGCTCCGAAGTACTCCGGACAGACTTTGTCTACCATCGCAGGCCACCCCGCGGATTCGGGGTTTTAATTCCCCTTTTTCGAGGGGTGAAAAGAGACGCCACTGTCTTGGCCTTTATAAATTTTACAAAAAAAAAGATTTGTAACTAATTTCTCAGATCTTTTCTGCCAAAAACCTTAAGTACATACTTATTCTTTTAAAAATAATCTCATTGTTAATCACTGTCGGCTATAAGACTAAAATAATGATATTGTTGCCATAACAATAATATTTTCAATAATTTATCCATAGTTTACCCAAACATAGGCATTGTTGAGTCAATGACCTAAGCTGTTATTCCATATTTGATTTGACAATTAATTATCGTGAGGTCGACCATTTTCATTCTTTTAATAGGTTTTTGTGTTTTAGAAAACACTTTATTACCTACCTAATCTATTATTCTTTACAACAGTTCTTCCTTTTAAGGATTAGCAAGTTGTTTTAACTTCCCAAAAGATGTGACAAACCCGGGTCCCCCCCAAAATACTGCGTAAATGCAACTTCATTCTTTTTTTAAAGTTTATCGGGACGTAGCACTCTTTCTTTGTTGGAATTTCTGTATAGGTACTTACTTTACATTGATAAACTGAATATTTGAATATGATAGATAGGCTATTTTCTCTTGAAACAATATAATTATTCTGACTAGAAACACGTTTGCAATAGAGGGCGTTTATCAACCTACAAACTACAAAACATGTTTTAACAATACGAAGATCCCTGAATAAATAATATGTAAGTAGGTATACTGTACTACTCGTAGACAGCCTACATTTTTCTATATTACTGTGCTAGAAGGCATATTGTTTGTACATAGATGAGTGTCTCGCCCACGCCTCAAAGCCGATGTCGACGGATCGATGCTGCCGACTGCCGACCGACCCCAATATGGCGACAAAATACGACGAGTTTGTTCGCTAAAAGCTTTATTATTGGATTGAATCATGGACGTATTATAATCATACTTACCTGGTATGATGAAGTAATCTTTATATTACTTTCCTGCTAGTCAAATGTAAAAGTTTGTGAATATATTTGGATTTGGCTGTATGTTACTCAATCACGGATGGGGCTGAAATTTGATCCTTATCTACAGGCATCGATCTATAATATACTACTGTCAATGTCTACAGGATACTTTTATCAATATGTTCCCATAGGAAATGGGAACTGGAACGAAATTCTACTTGTATGAGAGGGCTTAACGTGCCTTCCGAAGCACGGACTCGGTCAAATAAATGTCACAAAGTGATCACATGGATGGTCACCCATCCATGGACTGGCCATAGTGAAAGTTGGTTACTGCAGTGATCGTTTACAGAACACTGAGTCCGCGGGGTGAGGTAAATCCTACATTGATGCTATGCCTGACTCCTACCGACTAAAAACGACACATATCCTACCTCACATGTCTACGGTGGAAGTCCTCGAAAATAAGATCCCAGGACTCCCAACAGATTTAAGAGTGTCTGAAGGAAGATACATTGGACGGTTTTTTTTTGTTTAACGTGAGGGAAAATCTTCATGGTTGTTATGCCGGACTCCTACCGACTAAAAAACCTCACGTAACGCCCAACAGCCTATGGTTGGGAGCCCCGGGTAAGCCCTCGGAAGGATGTCCCAGGACACACATTGGACGCCTTGAAGCGGAATATGACTTGCAGGCCTTGTATTGTAACACCTTTTTTGTACCTACCCATAGTTTGTACCGATGTTCGCAATGTTAATGAATGAATTAAATTAAATTGAATTGAAATGAAATTCATGGCTTTCCCGTGAACGTAACAGTGGGCAGTAACCAGCGCTTTGAAGGTCGAAAGGGTGAAGGTACAGTATATTATTATTAGGTACCGCGGTGAAGGTTACGGTCAGGGTCTATAGAAGAAATGAATCAAGGAGGTTTTAATTCATCCAACCTTTTAAACCCCGTGGGGGATTTGGCGCCAAACTTACAGACTAGCGTTTACCTCAACTAAAAAGTTTTTTCAAAACTAGTGTATTTTTGAGTGTTTAACAATTTATGGTGGATTCTCAAACATAAAGTTTCGAAACGTGCACAAGTGTTGGAAAGTGATAGGTACAGCGCAGTGATACGCGACTTTTTAGGTTTATCGACAAATTCCAATTTTAGATTAGAGAATTCAAAATTTAGAAGTGTAAGTTCCTTGGTCCAACCTTGGACATAATTATGTACTCGAATCCGCTGTTGATATATATGGAATCTATATTTGGCATATGGTCTGGTCTGAGTAACCAACTAACCAAAGCCAGTATAAATTAATTTCAAAAAAAATTAAACCCCGTGGCCGCGTTCGTTCGTCCCCCAGAAATCAGAGCAAGTCAATATGCTTCCTTTGTTTTTTTTTTATTTAGTACATGACCAAGGATTCGTCTACTACGACAATACTGTGTGGTCGGTCAGGGAAGCTGGTATGTTCTGAATGAAATTTTGGGAGTTAAGACACTGAAGAAGCTTGCATTATTGTTTTGAGGTCAATTGTCCCCTCCATTTATAGGCATAAAGTACAATAATTGAGTAAAAACATCTAAATTTGACAGTAAATTTACTCAACCTTTTTTTAAATTGCACCAAACCATAGCCAATATCGTGTTGCCAGTTATTTTATAACTTTTCTACAATTTTATTAGTAGAAAATAGTAGAAACATTAAAAATATCATCCAGATGTTGCATTCTCCCGTAGGCGGACGAGATCTGAGCAATGAGTCAGTGAGTTCGAAGCCGGTTCGGTCACAGACACCTACTCAAGGCGATGTGAACGATTACTAAAGTATTCATTTAATACGTGTAGGTAATACTTTTTTAAAATCTCGTGATGGATTGGGAAACGAAAATGAATGAGAGAGCTTAGGGGAAGCTGTTCACCATTCGTACAGATTTTTGTTTTTATTTTTTTTTCTCCACGACTATAAGTCAGAATTGCCTCGTTTATATCCCTAAATGTAGAAAATATATTGTAGTTAGTTACAAAATTTTCTGAAACTATTATGTCAAACGGTTTAGGAACTATAGCAATTTTTCGACGATAAGATATTTGTACGAAAGCGCCCCATGGGTGGGGTACTTCCGTACAGTAGGCGGGGTACTTTCATACGCGTGGGGTAGATTCATACATGGTAAATAAAAAGCCTATTAATCTCCCAAAAATGTATTAAATTGATAAGAAAATTTGTTTAATGACATTTAACTTGACTCCTAATCAAAATATGTTCTTTAGAAAAATAACAAAAAAAATGGTTTAAACTGTAAGTAAGTGATTACACATTTTGGTTGTCACTTTCAAGCTTAAGGCAAATTAAATTATTTAAATTAATTGAAAGGATCATAAAGTCTAGTCGTTCTAGAGGTGCCGAGTGGTGAGTGAGGACCTGGGGACATAGTCTAATAAACCAAGTGTGTTGCGTACACACTTTGTTTATTAGACTATGTCTCCTTTTGTGTTTGTAGTTTCATTCTATGTAATGAAAAGGGAATTATCATGATGAACCCTATTTCTTCCGAAGATAAAACACTTTCGGTCATATTTGCAAATTTCATAACTGAGTGTACTTTACTCGATAATAAATAACAGCGGCCTAAGGTGTTTCAAATTTTACCAATACATAACGATTATCTTTCATTTCCTGATATCACATTTAAATTAATTGTGCATTATTCAATACATTAATTTTATTTTCTTTAATTATTGGTTGGTAATTAAGTTCCTGCAAACTACTTAATTACTTCTTCTTTCTTTACTATATTATTCATATTTTTTTTATATATTTTATCAATTAGAAGATTCGATTTTTGTTTTATAATTCATTTTGCCAGACTTTCTGCATAATACGAAATGCATTTGATTTTCTTCCTCTTTTGATTTTTCTGTTTTTAAGGAATAATATGGAATATATGTAAATTTAAATCATTTTTTATTCGTTCTCATCCATTTAATAGCTACGCTTATCTTTTCTTATTATCTGTACCATGAACGTGCGATTTGATATCAATTATAACATTTACTAAACACAAAGTATATTGCTGATCGTTATAAATTAAAAAATCCGTAATTATTGTAACGTATCATAATTTAGAAATATACAGTCTTAAATTTATTAAAAAATAAAATTTATGTGAGTGTTTGTGGTTAAAAAGACCTAAAGGGGAGCATTCGAACGCGTACGAATGCGCCCCCTGTTGAAATGTCCGAATGTGCCCCAGGTCTTGACTAAATATAAATTACAGTTGTATACAAAATCAATGTTAGTAAAAGAAATATAACAATGAAAACTCAACATTAAACAATGTGAACATTAATGAATCCTGACTATTTAAAAAAAAACGTAATAAATTTACTTGCCAGTACGATTTAAACTTCAGTAAAAATTTTACTTTCCTAGTGCGAAAACACGTTACGTCTTATTGCCTCACACAGAGTGGCGCGATTGGCACGATACTTTGCTAGCAACGTGGCAGTCGGTATGTCTATGTACACATGCAAAGGCGCGTTTGTATGTCGGTTAGTATTTTTGTTATACTTAATGTATGAATGTGCCGTGCCCCACGTACGAATGGTGAACAGTTTCCCCTACCTATTGTTTTTATTTTTAACTTTTCAGATTATGATCGAGTGTTGGAAAGTCATGGCGATTTTCAGAGATTGAGGTCCCCGTGGACTGCCAGAAAGCTTAGTTACATGACAGGTGACTCTCAAGTTGACGGCCTACGACGTGTCATAATTTATTATACATAAGTATACGGAAAAACAATTCACTAAGTAGGTAGTAAGATTTATTTCATAGATTCGTCATCAAAACAGCAAAATGGTTTCACTGTGGTGTACCATGCTGGCCAGATGTCTTTGATTTTACATTATGTATTTATATTGAATTTCTCAAGATTGTGGTGCTTCATCGAACACTGAGTCCGTGCAGGAAACTTAAGTAGGTACTATATCATACGTATCCGCGTGAAAAAGTTGTCACAATTTTTTAGGGTTCTGTACCCAAAGAGTAAAACCCGTTTTTACTCATTAGACTTCGCCGTACGTCTGTCTGTCTGTCACAGGAACCGTGATAGCTATAGAGCTAAAATTTTCACAGATGAACTATTTCTGTTGCTGCTATAACAACAAATACTAAAATCAGAAGAAAAGGGGGGATTAGGGCACAGATTAATAAATAGTTACTAGTCTACGTAATTAGGGGGAGCTCCTATTCAACAAAAATGATACTTTCCCGTTTTTTGGTACGGCATCCTCTGTGCTGTGCGTGAGTCCGACTCGCACTTGGCCGCACGCTTCACGCATAATATTCCAAAAATGACACTGTTTTTGACCTCTGGTAATAACCAGCCGTCCACTTGTATTAAGATTAGGGATGATCAAGTAGAATTGGTCGATGAAACTGTCTTTCTGGGCATAAAGTTAGACTCCAACTTGCAGTGGGGGCCTCATATCGAGAAAGTCTCGGGCAGACTGAGCTCTGCAGCCTATGCCGTTAAAAAGATCCGACAACTGACAGACATTAGAACAGCGCGTCTTGTCTACTTTAGCTATTTCCACAGTGTCATGACCTATGGCATACTATTATGGGGTAACGCTGCCGACATCGAATCTATCTTTGTGTTGCAGAAAAGGGCTGTCCGGGCTATCTATGGTATGGGGATTCGGGAGTCATTAAGAGAAAAGTTTAAGGATATCAACATACTTACTGTGTATTCACAGTACATATATGAAAACTTATTATATACTCATAAAAATAACAGTAAATTTATTAAAAATAGTGATATCCATAATCTAAACTTAAGAAATAAGAATAAATTGGCTGTACCTAGATTTAGGCTTAATAAAATAAGCAATTCTTTTGCGGGCAATTGTATTCGAATGTACAATACATTGCCGACAGCCATAACAGGTTTGTCAGTTAATAAATTTAAAAAACTAATAAAACTTAAATTGTGCCAGAAAGCTTATTATAGCATTAAAGACTTTCTAGAAGACAAGGCTGCCTGGCAGTGACACGAATTGCTCCTTTCTACATTAAAAAAAAACTGTATTAGATACTAAGATACTAGAAGAGAAGGGACCAGACTGAGTTTCTTGGGGTGTTCTTCTCAGTCTGTAGTATTTCCGAACCCCCGGTAGAGTCACAAAAATTTTGACAAACCTAAATAATTTTTTTTAAAAATTTCAAAGGGAATAAATTTTATTTTATTTTATTTTATTTTACTTGATCCCTTTCACACTCACACAAACCCATCATACCGACATTAAACCTATAATATCAAGCACTACTAAAACTTGATTCAATAATAACCAAGGCACTCAGTGGGCGTCTGTAGGCGACAATCCTTTCCTATTTCTCTTACAAACTTCACAATGCAATCTCTTACACTCTTATTTCGTTACAATAAAGGTTATTTTCGAATAGCACAGCTTTTTTACGGCTACCGTAATCAAAGTCAGTAGGAATACCTATCTGTCTCAATTTACGCAAATCAAAACCAATTATCTCGTAGAATGACATAGGGCTAGTTTAGTTTTATTGTTGACTAGAGGACCCGCGTAGTTCCCGTTCCCGTGGGAATACGGGAATAAAATATAGCCTATGTTCACCGGGACGAGTGTAGCTTCAAAACAGTGAAAGAATTTTACAAATCGGTCCAGTAGTTTTGGAGCCTATTCGATGCCAACAAACCAACAAATAATCAAATCTTTCCTCTTTATGATATTTGTATAGCGAGATAGGTCTTCTGTATTGCTTCTGGTCATTGCAAGAGTTAATCAGATGAAGATAGAAATTCCTTTCTACTTCTTCTAGAAAGTTCTAAATTGGTTCTAAATTATGGGGTAACGCTGCCGACATCGAATGTATCTTTGTGTTGCAGAAAAGGGCTGTCCGGGCTATCTATGGTATGGGGTTTCGGGAGTCATTAAGAGAAAAGTTTAAGGATATCAACATCCTTACTGTGTATTCACAGTACATATATGAAAACTTATTATATACTCATAAAAATAACAGTAAATTTATTAAAAATAGTGATATCCATAACCTAAACTTAAGAAATAAGAATAAATTGGCTGTACCTAGATTTAGGCTAAATAAAATAAGCAATTCTTTTGCGGGCAATTGTATTCGAATGTACAATACATTGCCGACAGCCATAACAGGTTTGTCAGTTAATAAATTTAAAAAACTAGTAAAACTTAAATTGTACCAGAAAGCTTATTATAGCATTAAAGACTTTCTAGAAGACAAGACTGCCTGGCAGTGACACGAATTGCTCCTTTCTACATTTAAAAAACAAAACTGTATTAGATACTAAGATGAATAAGAGGGACCGGACTGAGTTTCTTGGGGTGTTCTTCTCAGTCTGTAGCATTTCCGAACCCCCGGTAGAGTCACAAAAATTTTGACAAACCTAAATAATTTTTTAAAAATTTCAAAGGGAATAAATTTTATTTTATTTTATTTTATTTTATTTTATTTTGGCCGATGATGGCTAAACTCATTTGTCACAAAAAAGACAAACGCTTACGAAACATGTAAACCGAAGTTTCAATGATTTTGACATTTTGTGGTCCTGAGTGCGGCCTCGGCCAAGCAGAGAAAGCTGTGCCATCTTATGCAATTTTATTTCGTATGAAAACCATTATGCCATGCCGGCCATCCTACCAACTAAAACCAGACAGTGCCCTAGAATTTGTCTAGAATCTCAAATTGTCCAAACACACAACTTCTATAATGTTTAAAATAAAATATATATATAATTTATTCAATAAAATATTAAACAATAAATGGTATGGTATGTACATTAAAGCGTAATAACTATTTACAAAATAAATAAAACTAAACTAAATCTAAATAGGGCCCCCGTGGCATTGTGCCCAAAAGACTGGCAGCATTCCCCCTTTGAACGGCGATGCCTATTCGTTGGGAGAAATAACTGCCAGCCCTTAGGTCACCAGTAGACTCCACAAGACGCTTCTTCAAAATTTTGAAGAATTTATGCGCCTTGGGACCCCAAGGACCTAGGGTCTCGACACCGACTGGAATAAAATTGTACGACGAGCCGAGACCCTTATACTTGGTTATCTTTTTATTTTCTGCCGCTTCCGCTGCTGCGCTGGCTTTTTCTTTTGTTCGAGGAAGATGGGACGGGGCCAATGTGTCTACGCAAGTGGCATCCCAGACTAGGACCCGACCCATCTCCCACGGAATTAAGGTCATCCCATCCGGTCTCTTGCCATCGTCCCTAAAAATGCCATTTGGCTCTAAGAGTGCGGGCACACCGACGGTGGCAAGAGCACGGCGAATGATATCGTTAAGCGCAGCGTGGCGAGAGAAGCGACCTGCACTCTTTAAGCAGGATAGTCCATGGTGTCCCATAGAGTCAACGGTAACACCACAGGGGCAAAGGTGTGGGGCGCAGAGCGGGACGCCAAGTCTCAAGCCAACTGCCATTCTCAAAGTGTCCGGTTCAAGAAAGGTTCCGGTGTTAGCAGTTGGAAAAGCATTTAGCCAATCACCGGATTCCTTTCTGCTGAGCGCTAATAATCTTGCAAATATAAAATAAAATAAAATAAAATGATAGAAAAGTCAAAACTGTATACTGCAACTGTACGGAAGTATTAAAGAAAAAAAACTCGCTAGGTGTTCAACCTATGATACCGAAGCCGAAAATATAGTTAGAAAATTTTTTGTCTGTTTGTCTGTTTGCTTTGCTTTGTCCGAAGGATCTCGAAAAGTACTCAATAGATTTGATTAAAAATTTGAACAAACATTAACTAGGGGTAGGGTCTTCAAATAGGCGAATATAATAGGGCAAAGCAGAGAGCAATCAAATTGGCATTAAAGTACCTATAACATAAGTTACACGCGTACGAAGTCGCGGGCAACACGTAGTTTACAATAAGTACAACAGGGACTATCGTAAGTATTGATGATGATTTTACGGCAGCAGACGATATTACGCAACGGAAAATTCCTACAATTTGGCATTAAATTCAATAATTCGTCTGGAATCTTCTACGGTTGCCATAGTAACCGAGTTTACTCGAGTGTTCACGACAAAATACTTCCCTAGTTAGAGCGAGAAGGTAATATGTTTTGTCACGTTTTAGTACGTCCTGTATTGCAGACACCACGCCCTGAAGTCTAGGTCTTGAAATTAGATCAAATTTAGGCTGGAATTTTAGCTAATATTCCATTTCACCACTTTAGGGGTGTAATTTCTTATGTAGCTTTTGTGCCCTAAAAAGGTATAGGTACATTTTTAGTACTTATTTTTTGTATGGGATCTAAAGTCCAAATAAATAATCTAAGGTGATTTGCACCATTGGGTAACTAGAGATTAATCAGTGGTTTAGCTTTCGATTCAGTGAGCTAAAATCCACTTTGTTATTTACCTACCATCTTTTTCCTTTAAGTACTTAATACTATTTCTTTTCTAAATTGCTCATACTAAAATTCGTCCAAATAATACTAGTTTAGTAATAATCCAGATAAGGTAAGTATTTTTTTCTATACCAAATCGAGTGGTAAGGTTCGAGATATATTCTTACTATCATTTATTTTTATTTCCCTGATGACAACTTTCCACCTATATCAAAGGGATAATAGATGGGAATGACATTGCCTGAATTGAACGTCATTAATTACCTAATTAATAGTATTATTATTATATGATCCGCTGTAAAACCACCTCAAAAACTTCAATCACTTTCCCAAAGAGTAGAATCTCAAATTGTCCAAAATGACAACATTTACAATAAGTACAACAGGGACTATCGTTAGTATTGATGATGATTTTACGGCAGTAGACAACATTATTTACGCAACGGAAAATTCCTATATTTTGGCATTAAATTCAATAATTCGTCTGGAATCTTCTACGGTTGCCATAGTAACCGAGTTTACCCGAGTGTTCACGACTAAATACTTCCCTAGTTAGAGCGAGTAGGTGATATGTTTTGTCTCGTTTTATTACGTCCTGTATTGCAGACACCACGCCCTGAAGTCTAGGTCTTGAAATTAGGGCTAAGCTAAGTTGACATTTAAGCTATTCCAATTCACCACTTTAGGGGTGTAATTTCTTATGTAGCTTATGTGCCCTAAAAATGTATAGGTACATTTTTAGTACTTATTTTTTGTATGGGATCTAAAGTCCAAATTAAATAATCTAAGGTGATTTGCACCATAGGTTAACTAGAGATTAATCAGTGGTTTAGCTTTCGATTCAGTGAGCTAAAAACCACTTTGTTATTTACCTACCATCTTTTTCCTTTAAGTACTTAATACTATTTCTTTTCTAAATTGCTTATACTAAAATTCGTCCAAATAATACTAGTTTAGTAATAATCCAGATAAGGTAAGTATTTTTTTCTATACCAAATCGAGTGGTAAGGTTCGAGATATATTCTTACTACCTATCATTTATTTTTATTTTCCTGATGACAACTTTACAACTATATGAAACGGTAAATAGATGGGAATGACATTGCTTGAATTGAACGTCATTAATTACCTAATTAAAAGTTTTAATATTATATGATCCGCTGTAAAACCACCTCAAAAACTTCAAGGAGAGATTGATCTGTAGTTAAACTTTCGAAACTTCAGTGATGTTCAGTAACCTAAAAACCATTTTGCTATTTACCTTCTTTCTTGCATGAAAAGAAAAATGAAAGTTGCCAGTGAGGTGTGTATGGACCGTGCCGTGTGGCGCTCGGTTCTTTCTGCCCACCCCGCAAGGGTGTGGTACCTTCTTTCTTCTTCAAGTGCCCACTAATTAACAATTCGTGGACATCATGAATAAACAAAATTATTATTATAAGAAAAAAATCTCCAAAATTGCTTATCTTATACCAAAATTCATCAAAATTGTACTAGTATAGTAACAAACCAAATACATTATTATTTTCTCTTCCAAATCGAGTGGTAAAATTCGAAATATTCTTACTATCATTAATTCCTTCTCTGATGACAACTTTACACATATAAAAACATGGGAAATAGATGGGAATGACATTGAATGTCATTTATTACTCTATTAATAGTATTAATATTATCTGACCCCCTGTAAAACCACCCCAAAAAAGAAATCCACTTCTGTTCAGCCATTAGAGCGTGACAGAGAATCAATATATCCATACCTACACCTACACACAAACTTTCGCATTTATAATGTCAGTAAGAATAGTATCTAGCCCGCTGTAATACCACCACAACCAGTTATTAGAAATGTTCATTATCTCGAAACAAAAGTGATTACAAATTAGTAATTACATGCAATTCCTTTTCGACCTCATATCAACCCACATTAGACTTGATAAATATATTCTGAACGTTAGTCTTTATTATTTAACATTTCATAAACGTATTTATCAAGGCACTTTTACATAATTAAAAGTACAACCTCAGACATTTCAACAGGTTAGTAATGGAGACGCCTACGCGTCAACATCGTTTAATTCCGGTTCTTAAATCGAATAATTGTTTGGATAACTCCGTTTAGTTAATAGGCGTTTAATTATTATTGTTGATTAATTTATTATAAATACAGTACTTGCATGTATTTAGTTGACGGGTCTAGTAAATTTAAACAATAATTGTGGGCAGTGTCCAATTAATTTTGTTGTAATTTATTTCTTTGTTAAAAATAATTATGTGTTTATAGTTTTCACAATAGTCATGCTTTTCTCTGACAATTTATGGTTCATACACTGATAAGTGATGACTGATAACCGAGACTACACAACTACAACTTCTAGACTTGGTTGATCAGTTGATAGTCAAATGTATCACCTAAAAGTTATAATCAGGTACCTACCCATTATTATAATTCTGGCATGGCACAAACAATAATTAAATAGATCCTGGGTTCCAGACAAAGTTGTTCATCTTAAATGATATAATTATGAAGTCACATCAGTCTTCGTGGCGAACTTGTCAGATATCGTTACGCTAGCGAGCTGTAAGAAACATAATGCAATCATTATGCGATCCCCGCGTCGCTCGGTCCAAATATTTGTGTGAACCAGAAATGTTTGCTTCGGAGTTTGGGTATTATCTATGTATAACATGTATGTATTTAGAAATATATAAGTATGTCTATCAGTCGTCTAGATTCCATAGCACAAGCTTATAAGTAGTTTGGTCTAGATGATGTTGTGTGAGAATGTCGAACAATGTTGATTTATTTATTATTTATTTATTAAAATCCGTTGGATTTGCATCCTAAAACTTACTGTTTACATTCACACTGCGAGTGTTGCCTGAATTGCGTCATCTTTAACTGTAGTTAGTGATGGTGTAACTCACCCTGAAAGTAAACCCAGACATTATTGATTTCGCAGTGTAGGGAGGGACCGAACATCACACACAAAGTGCCTACAACCACCTACATAATATAGGTACGTTGAACACAAAAAACTAGGGTTGGGTTTATATTTTACACGTATTTACAGCTAAGTTTTTTTTTTATGTAGTAGTTTTTTATGGGGTTTGTTTTGGGGACTTGTGAAATCGGTGACAGACGTCACAGTTTTGCCTCTGGCATACTAAAAACCCGTAGCAACCATTTAAACTACGTATGGGTTAAATAGCTCATAATGCTCGTATTTACAATAATGTAGGGAAATATGCTGTAAATGTTGACAATATTAATATTACTGCTCCGCTCCCTAGCGGTGGTAGCGAAATGATGTCAAGTTGCTTCCGAATATTTCGGCTTTTTAATGATGACGAACGAGCAAAGCTTACATACCTCTTTAAATATTAGTAGGTATATGTATAGATGAGCTGACAGCCTGACAATCGTCCAAGGGTTGCCGAAGACCTTGTGAAATGATGGAGAATTCACGCCCAGCTTGAAGAACGCGGGGTTGTAACAGAGATCGACAGAGAAACAGATATTTTCTCTTGCGTAACATTGAAACATGTTCCAAGTTCCCATAGAGAAAAATCTGTTTTCGACGGATTCTTTGTTTGACTTCTGACGAAGATTCTCTCCACTGTAGGAATCTGACACCTGTGCCCAGTACGCGTCACCCGTAATTGAAAAGGAGAGGATGGCATTAATATAAGAATCCATCGGTTTTAACGAAGATTATTTCTACTTTAAAAGAAAAATAAAGCAACACTGTTTATTCGGTAGCCTTTGAGTGAGTTGGGAGTCCTGGGACATCCTTCCGAGGGCTTACCCCGGGACTCCCAACCATAGGCTGTAGGGCGTTACGTGAGGTTTTATAGTCGGTAGGAGTCCCAGCATAACTTACTGGAGGATTTTCCCTCACGTTAAAAAAAAAGCCTTTGAGTGAAAAGACTGTCACCTCTTTGCGGGATCTAAAAGGCGGAGATGAGTTGAAGAGCTCATTATAACAGTCGTCCTGGAGTATCCTTCCGAGGGCTTATCCTGGGCTCCTAACCGTAGGCTGTTAGCAGGACATGTGAAGTTTTTTAGTCGGTAGGAGTCCGGCATAACATCTATGAGAATTTTCCTAAACGTAACAAAAGTTATTTTTTATTCACATTTAGCTCGCTAAATAGATGCTGCCAGTCTGATGGAAAGCCATGGCGACAACTAGCGATTGGGGGCCACTCTCAGAGTCCATAAAACTTATAAATGACAGCGGTCCTCAAGTTGACTGCCCTGTACACTTGGTATAGGCCTTCGTCGGTAAAAATCCCGCATTGCGCCTTCTTGAGGCGTGTCCAAGAGTTCTGGATCGCTGCCACGACCACGTAGGTACATAAGTGAGGCTATTAGACGGAATTAGGTACGTTGCGGCATTTTATATTATACTTACTTTGTAGGTACTTTTTCCTAAACCAACTTTCTGCTAGAACTAGCTCAAGTCTTTACTAACGTAACATTACGCAAGAAATACTTCAAATCTCCATGACTCATTCCATCCGGTGAGTTTTCAGAAATGCTTTAAATGACGTCATTCTGATTTCTGTGTGCCTCTCTGCCTAGAAAACTATCAACGAATGTAGCATTGACTTTTTAATGGTATAGTAAGTAGGTATAGACTATAGGTGGTACCATTAAATAGCTACCTAGGCAGCATACGACCCGCCTAATCGACAGGAATCAGTGTTAAATATGGACGTTCGCAACCACAGATATCAGAAAAGAGGTTCGCAACAATAGATGTGCTGCAGTCGGCTGTCGACACTGTAATCCGCTGAACGAATCTGGCTAACATTTGGGACAGGGATAGAACATAATTTGGAGTTCTTTTTTTTAACGTGAGGAAAATCCTACGTGGATGCCGTACTCCCACCGGCTGAAAACCACAAGTCCCCCTACCTTATGCCTACGGTTGGGAGCCGCGGGTAAGCCCTCAGAAGGATGATCCTAGTATTCCCAACAGACCTTGGCTACCACTGCGGCCTCAACTAGAGGGGGGTTCGGGTGCTATCGCACGTCTTTGGTGGGGTTGTTCGGGTGTTATCGCGTTCCTTGGGGCGTGTGACGTGCGTAAGTCTTTTACGTCACGTTATCGTCTTGGGCCTGCTTCTGTAAGGCAGGTGAGCAACCGCTCACCGTCCTCAGGCACCATAGTTTGAAGTAACATAAGGCTTTCTATTCCTGGATTAGTTTCCCACGAAACGCGAAAACGGGAACAAACTCCATGCCGGCAATGCCGTGGGTATCAGCTAGTTATCTATCTACTATACTATTAAACTTAGATCAGTTTGTATAGTACTGCTCGGGCGCTCTAAGTTTGCCGCTCGGCTCCATACTTAAAGTCGAATTTTTAATTAGACGAAGTAAATTGACAGCAACTAATGTCACTTCTTCATACAATGTTGCTTATTTTCTATGAGGAAGTGACATTATTTACTGTTAATTTACTTCTTCTAATTAAAAAATCGGGAATACGGCAAACTTAGAGCGAACGGGTAGTCTACCTATTTGCCAGTATTTTTTTTTATACTAACAGTAAAAAATATCCAAAATTTGTCAAAGACATCGTGAATCAACCCTACAAGGTCATAATCAGATCAAACCGCCAAAATATAATGACAGTAATATTTTATTCGATTGTCTATGGCCAATCGAGTGTGGTGCCGCCATGATGGGTGGAGACAGCGCGTTTTTAGGGTTCCGTAGCCGAATGGCAAAAAACGGAACCCTTATAGATTCGTGTGCTTCAAGCTGTAATCCTCACCTTTGAAATCTCAATGAAACGAATTTTGACAACGCCAAAAAATAGTCGTGAAATATAGTCTTCAAATAAGCTATATATTATCACCCTACATATCCTAGGGGCTAAGCAGAGAGCAATCAAATTGGCATCATAAAATAATTTACACGCGTACGAGGTCGCGGGCAACAGCTAGTTTATAATAAAACAGGGACTATCGTAAGTATTGATGATGATTTTACGGCAGCAGATATTACGCAACGGAAAATTCCTTTATTTTGGCATTAAATTCAATAATTCGTCTGGAGTCTTCTACAGTTGCCATAGTAACCGAGTTTACCCGAGTGTTCACGACAAAATACTTCCCTAGTTAGAGCGAGAAGGTAATATGTTTTGTCTCGTTTTAGTACGTCCTGTATTGCAGACACCACGCCCTGAAGTCTAGATCTTGAAATTAGGTCTAAGCTAAGTTGACATTTAAGCTATTCCAATTCACCACTTTAGGGGTGTAATTTCTTATGTAGCTTATGTGCCCTAAAAATGTATAGGTACATTTTTAGTACTTATTTTTTTGTATGGGATCTAAAGTCCAAATTAAATAATCTAAGGTGATTTGCACCATAGGTTAACTAGAGATTAATCAGTGGTTTAGCTTTCGATTAAGTGAGCTAAAAACCACTTTGTTATTTACCTACCATCTTTTTCCTTTAAGTACTTAATACTATTTCTTTTCTAAATTGCTTTTACCAAAATTCATCCAAATAGTATTATTTTAGTAATAATCCAAATTAGGTAAGTAAGTATTTTTTTCTATACCAAATCGAGTGGTAAGGTTCGAGATATATTCTTCTTAGTATCATTTATTTTTATTTCCCTGATGATAATTTTACACCTATATCAAACGGTAAATAGATGAGAATGACATTGCCTGAATTGAATGTCATTAATTACCTAATTAATAGTATTAATATTATATGATCAGCTGTAAAACCACCTCAAAAACTTCAATCACTTGCCCAAAGAGTAGAATCTCATATTGTCCAAAATGATAACATTTACAATAAGTACAACAGGGACTATCGTTAGTATCGATGATGATTTTACGGCAGCAGACAACATTATTCACGCAACGGAAAATTCCTATATTTTGGCACTTAATTCAATAATTCGTCTGGAATCTTCTACGGTTGCCATAGTAACCGAGTTACCCGAGTGTTCACGACGAGAAGGTGATATGTTTCGTCTCGTTTTAGTACGTCCTGTATTGCAGACACCACGCCCTGAAGTCTAGATCTTGAAATTAGGCCTAAGCTAAGTTGGAATTTAAGCTATTCCAATTCACTACTTTAGGGGTGTAATTTTATTTCACGGGACATCCTTCCTGAGGGCTTACCCGGGGCTCTCAACCATAGGCTGTTGGGCGTTGCGTGGGGTTTTTTAGTCGGTAAGAGTCCGGCATAGCATCCTACGAGGATTTTCCCTCACGTTAAAAAAAAAAAAAAAAAAAAAAAAAAAAAAAAGGGGTGTAATTTCTTATGTAGCTTATGTGCCCTAAAAATGTATAGGTACATTTTTACATTTTTAGTACTTATTTTTTGTATGGGATCTAAAGTCCAAATAAATAATCTAAGGTGATTTACACCATAGATTAACTAGAGATTAATCAGTGGTTTAGCTTTTGAGACTTTAGTGAGCTAAAAAGCACTTTGTTATTTACCTACCTTCTTTTTTCTTAAAGTACTTAATAATACTACTTCTTTTCTAAATTAGCTTTTACCAAAATTCATCCAAGTTGTACTAGTTTAGTAATAGTACAGATAAGGCATTTTTTTTCTATACTAAATCGAGTGGTAAGGTTCGAGATATATTCTTACTATCGTTTATTTTTATTTCCCTGATGACAACTTTACACCTTTAACAAACGGTAAATAGATGAGAATGACATTGCCTGAATTGAATGTCAGTAATTACCTAATTAATAGTATTCATATTATATGACCCGCTGTAAAACCACCTCAGAAAACTCACTTCTGTTCAGCCGTTAGAGCGTGACAGAGAATCAATATATCCATTTTCCATACCTACACCTACACACAAACTTTCGCATTTATAATGTCAGTAAGGATAGTATTTAGCCCGCTGTAATACCTTCACAACCAACTATTAAGCCGGGGCCACATTAAAGAAAACGTCAATGCCCATCATCGCGATAAATATTGCGCTAATTATGGCGTTAATTCTTAACGTCACCATTTGAGTAGTGTGGCCGCTTCAACGTAATAATTCTCGCGTGAATGCCCATTCTTGGCGTTAAAATTGACGTTAAGTGTGACCGAATTAAATTTTACAAAAATACCTTAGCTCCTTAAAAATATACTGAATGTATCTATATATAATACTGGCACAGGGAAAATATACCGATAAAAATACCGATTATCAAAACGTGTTTATTCTTTAATTACTACCTTATTTTTATAAAAGAAGAACCTAGAATTTACATTTAACATTTTATTTGAAGGATTGAATTCAACGTCCTTCACCTGCAACACGCTTCGTAAAAAAAAATTACCGAATGTTATTGCAACAAACCCTACAAAGAAAAAATCATTGCGATGAGGAATTGGGTTTTTATTTTTTCAGGTCCTTAGCGAGCTCCGGGGGAACCTCCCATCTTGCTCCCCCGAGGAGAGACGCCGAACGGTTCTCGACGGGAATAATCTTTGGAAATTCTTTGGCTTTCGGCCGAAAGCCAAAGAATTTCCAAAGATTTTCCCGGCTTTCCGGATTCCCGGCAATAGGGAGGAGGAATACCACCAGGTTTAATGGGTAGGACGGCCCCGTTCCGGAACCGGGAGCCCCACACCCAGCTGTTTTACATGATAATTTTGCAATCCAATATGGCCGCCGCGCCGAAATCACAAAATTTCATGATGGGTATCGTTTAAGAGGGTTTTTGGTATGCTGAGTACGAATTTCGGGTTAATTTAGAGATCCAATATAACCGCCGCGCCGAAATCACAAAATTTCATGATGGGTATCGTTTAAGGGGTTTTTTGGTATGCTGAATACGAATTTCGGGTTAATTTAGAGATCCAATATGGCCGCCGCGCCGTTATCACTAAATTTCATGATGGGTATCGTTTAAGGGGTTTTTTGATATGCTGAGTACGAATTTCGGGTCAATTTAGAGATCCAATATGGCCACCGCGCCGTTATCACAAAATTTCACGATGGGTATCGTTTAAGGGGTTTTTTGGTAGGCTGAGTACGAATTTAAGGTCAATTTTGCAATCCAAGATGGCCGCCTTACACCTTTGTAAAATTTTATGCTGTATATCGTATGAGGGGTTTTTTGGTATGCTGAGTACGAATTTCAGGTTAACGTTTGCCATCCAAAATGGCCGCCGTGCCACTGTTGTGAAATTTCATGTTGTATATAGTTTATGGGGTTTTTTGGTATGCCAAATACGAATTTTAGGTAAATTTTGCTATCCAATATGGCTGCCTCGCCACCGTTGTAAAATTTCATGTAGCATATCGTATAAATGGAATTTTGATATGCTGAGTACGAATTTAGGGTTAATTTTGCAAAATTATCTTGAAATTCGTACTCAGCATACCAAAAAACCCCTTAAACGATACCCATCATGAAATTTTGTTATAATGGCGAGGCGGCCATATTGGATCTCTAAATTGACCCGAAATTCGTACTCAGCATATCAAAAAAACCCCTTAAACGATACCCATCATGAAATTTTGTGATAACGGCGCGGCGGCCATATTGGATCCCTTAATTAACCCGAAATTCGTATTCAGCATACTAAAAAACCCCTTAAACGATACCCATCATGAAATTTTGTGAATTCGGCGCGGCGGCCATATTGGATCTCTAAATTAACCTGAAATTCGTACTCAGCATACCAAAAAACCCCTTAAACGATACCTATCATGAAATTTTGTAATAGTGGCGCGGCGGCCATTTTGGATTGCAAAATTATCATAAATTTCGTACTCAGCATACCAAAAAACCCCTTAAACGATACCCATCATGAAATTTTGTGATTTCGGCGCGGCGGCCATATTGGATTGCAAAATTATCATGTAGTCACACAGATATAGATTATAGTCTGAAATGATACAAGTTTTATCCCGGGAATAAGTTCCCATGAGACGCGGAGAAGAGAACAAAATTTCACGCAGGCGATGCCCGCGCATCAGCTAGTCTATAATAAATGTTACATTACACGCGAATGCTCGTGTCGGTCAGGGAGGTAGCATCGTAACGTAATGCTCGAGTCGAATCTATAAATGTTACATTACACGCGAACGCTCGTCGGTCAGGGAGGCAGGCCGTAACGTAATGCTCAAAGTCGAATCTAATTTGTTACATTACAGGCGAATGCTCCCGGTGAGGGAGCACCTTTACCCTAACCTTTTATTCAAAATATACCCAAAAATACTGACTTTTACCAATATACCCATTAATATACTGATATCGAAAAAAGTCAATAAAATATACCGAAAAGGTATTAAAATACTGAAAACGGTAACACTCTCACGGTGCGCACTGACACGCGTAGTGTGGCCGCTTCAACGTAATAATTCTCTTTGATGTGCCGCCACTTGAGCTATCGCCTAACGTCAAACGGCAATGTGAATGCCGTTGTCGAATTATCGCGATAATTCGGTGGCTACACTAACGTTTAACGTTCATCAACGCCATTATTAATGGCATTTCCCCTTAGTGTGGCCCGAACATTAGAAATGTTCATTATCTCGAAACAAATGTGATTACAAATTAGTAATTACATGCAATTCCTTTTCGACCTCAGATCCACCCACATAAGACTTGATAAATATATTCTGAACGTTAGTCTTTATTATTTAACATTTCATAAACGTATTTATCAAGGCACTTTTACATAATTAAAAGTACAACCTCAGATATTTCAACTCGTTAGTAATGGAGACGCCTACGCGTCGACATCGTTTAATTCCGGTTCTTAAATCGAATAATTGTTTGGATAACTCAGTTTAGTTAATAGGCGTTTAATTGTTATTGTTGTTTAATTTATTACAAATACAGTACTTACATGTATTTAGTTGACGGGTCTAGTAAATTTAAACAATAATTGTGCGGTTTACCACTGTTGACCGAAATTCATTTGATCATTTGACGTGTGACCGAAAAAACATTAGGCCATTCTACTACTGATCGAATGAACAATTGACCAAAAGAGTTTTTATCGAACAAACATTTGGTATTTTTACTACTGATCGAATGAACGTTTGGCCGAAAAACAGTTGGCTAAAGAATATTTTAACAGGGGCTGAATCAAAATGGCTAGGTTAGGTTAGGTTAGAACTGCGACCACAACGCACGAGCCGAGCGAGCGAAGCGAGCGTGCCGCGGCAGCGGCCGGCGAGTGCCAGTACCGAATTCTACTTATTTCGCTTTTGTTTGTTAAAATATTCTTTAGTCAACTGTTTTTCGGTCAAACGTTCATTCGATCAGTAGTAAAAGTACCAAATGTTTGTTCGATAAAAACGCTTTTGGTCAATTGTTCATTCGATCAGTAGTAGAATGGCCTAATGTTTTTTCGGTCACACGTCAAATGATCAAATGAATTTCGGTCAACAGTGGTAAACCCATAATTGTGGGCAGTGTCCAATTAATTTTGTTATAATTTATTTCTTTGTTAAAACATAATTATGTGTTTATAGTTTTTACAATAGTCATGCTTTTCTCTGACAATTTACAGGCTCATACACTGATAAGTGATGACTGATAACCGAGACTACATTCTAGACTTGGTTGATCAGTTGATAGTCAAATGTATCACCTAAAAGTTATAATCAGGTACCTACCCATTATTATAATTCTGGCATGGCACAAACAATAATTAAATAGATCCTGGGTTCCAGACAAAGTTGTTCATCTTAAATGATATAATTATGAAGTCACATCAGTCTTCGTGGCGAACTTGTCAGATATCGTTACGCTAGCGAGCTGTAAGAAACATAATGCAATCATTATGCGATCCCCGCGTCGCTCGGTCCAAATATTTGTGTGAACCAGAAATGTTTGCTTCGGAGTTTGGGTATTATCTATGTATAACATGTATGTATTTAGAAATATATAAGTATGTCTATCAGTCGTCTAGATTCCATAGCACAAGCTTATAAGTAGTTTGGTCTAGATGATGTTGTGTGAGAATGTCGAACAATGTTGATTTATTTATTATTTATTTATTAAAATCCGTTGGATTTGCATCCTAAAACTTACTGTTTACATTCACACTGCGAGTGTTGCCTGAATTGCGTCATTTTAACTGTAGTTAGTGATGGTGTAACTCACCCTGAAAGTAAACCCAGACATTATTGATTTCGCAGTGTAGGGAGGGACCGAACATCACACACAAAGTGCCTACAACCACCTACATAATATAGGTACGTTGAACACCCAAAACTAGGGTTGGGTTTATATTTTACACGTATTTACAGCTAAGTTTTTTTTTGAAGTGAAACTTCTTTATCGGCGTTGGAAAAAAATTTGCGTCACGTCACGTCACGTCACGTCACGATTTTTGGTTACGCGCCATCTTTGTTCTGTTCCTCACCACGGTGGATTCGAATTATGAGTACTTTATCCAGGGATAGCATGTCATTTAAGGGTTTTTGGACTTTTTGACTTTTGGGCTTTTGGACTTTTGGATGGGACATTGGTACTTTGGGTCTTTGGGACTTTGGAACTTTGAGACTTTGGGACTTTTGAACTTTTGAACTTTTGAACTTTTGGACTTTTGGACTTTTGGATGGGACCTTGGTACTTTGGGTCTTTGGGACTTTGGAACTTTGGGACTTTGGGACTTTGGGACTTTGGGACTTTGGGACTTTGGGACTTTTGGACTTTTGGATGGGACATTGGTACTTTGGGTCTTTGGGACTTTGGAACTTTGAGACTTTGGGACTTTGGGACTTTTGAACTTTTGAACTTTTGAACTTTTGAACTTTTGAACTTTTGGACTTTTGGACTTTTGGATGGGACCTTGGTACTTTGGGTCTTTGGGACTTTGGAACTTTGGGACTTTGGGACTTTGGGACTTTGGGACTTTGGGACTTTTGGACTTTTGGACTTTTGGACTTTTGGATGGGACCTTGGAACTTTGGGTCTTTGGGGCTTTGGGACTTTGGGACTTTTGGACTTTTGGACTTTTGGACTTTTGGACTTTAGGACTTTAGGACTTTTGGACTTTTGGACTTTTGGACTTTTGGACTTTTGGACTTTTGGACTTTTGGACTTTTGGACTTTTGGACTTTTGGACTTTTGGCCTTTGGGACTTTGGGACTTTTGGACTTTTGGATGGGATCTTGGTACTTTGGGTCTTTGGGACTTTGGAACTTTGGAACTTTGGGACTATGGGACTTTGGGACTTCGGGACTTTGGGACTTTTGGACTTTTGGACTTTTGGACTTTTGGACTTTTGGACTTTTGGACTTTTGGACTTTTGGACTTTTGGCCTTTGGGACTTTGGGACTTTTGGACTTTTGGATGGGATCTTGGTACTTTGGGTCTTTGGGACTTTGGAACTTTGGAACTTTGGGACTATGGGACTTTGGGACTTCGGGACTTTGGGACTTTGGGACTTTGGGACTTTGGGACTTTGAGACTTTGAGACTTTGGGACTTTGGGACTTTGGGACTTTGGGACTTTGGGACTTTGGGACTTTGGGACTTTGGGACTTTGGGAATTTGGGACTTTGGGACTTTGGGACTTTGGGACTTTGGGACTTTGGGACTTTGGGACTTTGGGACTTTGGGACTTTGGGACTTTGGGACTTTGGGACTTTGGGACTTTGGGACTTTGGGACTTTGGGACTTTGGGACTTTGGGACTTTGGGACTTTGGGACTTTGGGACTTTGGGACTTTGGGACTTTGGGACTTTGGGACTTTGGGACTTTGGGACTTTGGGACTTTGGGACTTTGGGACTTTGGGACTTTGGGACTTTGGGACTTTGGGACTTTGGGACTTTGGGACTTTGGGACTTTGGGACTTTGGGACTTTGGGACTTTGGGACTTTGGGACTTTGGGACTTTGGGACTTTGGGACTTTGGGACTTTGGGACTTTGGGACTTTGGGACTTTGGGACTTTGGGACTTTGGGACTTTGGGACTTTGGGACTTTGGGACTTTGGGACTTTGGGACTTTGGGACTTTGGGACTTTGGGACTTTGGGACTTTGGGACTTTGGGACTTTGGGACTTTGGGACTTTGGGACTTTGGGACTTTGGGACTTTGGGACTTTGGGACTTTGGGACTTTGGGACTTTGGGACTTTGGGACTTTGGGACTTTGGGACTTTGGGACTTTGGGACTTTGGGACTTTGGGACTTTGGGACTTTGGGACTTTGGGACTTTGGGACTTTGGGACTTTGGGACTTTGGGACTTTGGGACTTTGGGACTTTGGGACTTTGGGACTTTGGGACTTTGGAACTTTGGGACTTTGGGACTTTGGGACTTTTGGACTTTTGGCCTTTGGGACTTTTGGACTTTTAGATGGGACCTTGGTACTTTGGGTCTTTGGGACTTTGGAACTTTGGGACTTTGGGACTTTGGGACTTTTGGACTTTTGGCCTTTGGGACTTTGGGACTTTGGGACTTTGGGACTTTGGGACTTTGGGACTTTGGGACTTTGGGACTTTGGGACTTTGGGACTTTGGGACTTTGGGACTTTGGGACTTTGGGACTTTGGGACTTTGGGACTTTGGGATTTTGGGACCTTGAGACCTTGGGACTTTGGGACTTTTGGACTTTTGGCCTTTTGGACTTTTGGACTTTGGACTTTGGACTTTTGGACTTTTGGACTTTTGGACTTTTGGACTTTTGGACTTTTGGACTTTTGGACTTTTGGACTTTTGGACTTTTGGACTTTTGGACTTTTGGACTTTTGGACTTTTGGACTTTTGTACTTTTGTACTTTTTGACTTAATTTAAGGTGAGGTGAAAATTAAGTTTATGAAGAAGTTTCACTTCTTACGTGTGTACACTAAGTACACGCAATTTTTTTATGTAGTAGTTTTTTATGGGGTTTGTTTTGGGGACTTGTGAAATCGGTGACAGACGTCACAGTTTTGCCTCTGGCATACTAAAAACCCGTAGCAACCATTTAAACTACGTATGGGTTAAATAGCTCGTAATGCTCGTATTTACAATAATGTAGGGAAATATGCCGTAAATGTTGACAATATTAATATTACTGCTCCGCTCCCTAGGGTGGTATTGAAATGATGTCAAGTTGCTTCCGAATATTTCGGCTTTTAATGATGACGAACGAGCAAAGCTTACATACCTCTTTAAATATTAGTAGGTATATGTATAGATGAGCTGACAGCCTGACAATCGTCCAAGGGTTGCCGAAGACCTTGTGAAATGATGGAGTATTCACGCCCAGCTTGAAGAACGCGGGGTTGTAACAGAGATCGACAGAGAAACAGATATTTTCTCTTGCGTAACATTGAAACATGTTCCAAGTTCCGATAGAGAAAAATCTGTTTTCGACGGATTCTTTGTTTGACTTCTGACGAAGATTCTCTCCACTGTAGGAATCTGACACCTGTGCCCAGTACGCGTCACCCGTAATTGAAAAGGAGAGGATGGCATTAATATAAGAATCCATCGGTTTTAACGAAGATTATTTCTACTTTAAAAGAAAAATAAAGCAACACTGTTTATTCGGTAGCCTTTGAGTGAGTTGGGAGTCCTGGGACATCCTTCCGAGGGCTTACCCCGGGACTCCCAACCATAGGCTGTAGGGCGTTACGTGAGGTTTTATAGCCGGTAGGAGTCCCAGCATAACTTACTGGAGGATTTTCCCTCACGTTAAAAAAAAAGCCTTTGAGTGAAAAGACTGTCACCTCTTTGCGGGATCTAAAAGGCGGAGATGAGTTGAAGAGCTCATTATAACAGTCGTCCTGGAGTATCCTTCCGAGGGCTTATCCTGGGCTCCTAACCGTAGGCTGTTAGCAGGACATGTGAAGTTTTTTAGTCGGTAGGAGTCCGGCATAACATCTATGAGAATTTTCCTAAACGTAACAAAAGTTATTTTTTATTCACATTTAGCTCGCTAAATAGATGCTGCCAGTCTGATGGAAAGCCATGGCGACAACTAGCGATTGGGGGCCACTCTCAGAGTCCATAAAACTTATAAATGACAGCGGTCCTCAAGTTGACTGCCCTGTACACTTGGTATAGGCCTTCGTCGGTAAAAATCCCGCATTGCGCCTTCTTGAGGCGTGTCCAAGAGTTCTGGATCGCTGCCACGACCACGTAGGTACATAAGTGAGGCTATTAGACGGAATTAGGTACCTTGCGGCATTTTATATTATACTTACTTTGTAGGTACTTTTTCCTAAACCAACTTTCTGCTAGAACTAGCTCAAGTCTTTACTAACGTAACATTACCCAAGAAATACTTCAAATCTCCATGACTCATTCCATCCGGTGAGTTTTCAGAAATGCTTTAAATGACGTCATTCTGATTTCTGTGTGCCTCTCTGCCTAGAAAACTATCAACGAATGTAGCATTGACTTTTTAATGGTATAGTAAGTAGGTATAGACTATAGGTGGTACCATTAAATAGCTACCTAGGCAGCATACGACCCGCCTAATCGACAGGAATCAGTGTTAAATATGGACGTTCGCAACCACAGATATCAGAAAAGAGGTTCGCAACAATAGATGTGCTGCAGTCGGCTGTCGACACTGTAATCGGCTGAACGAATCTGGCTAACATTTGGGACAGGGATAGAACATAATTTGGAGTTCTTTTTTTTAACGTGAGGAAAATCCTACGTGGATGCCGTACTCCCACCGGCTGAAAACCACACGTCCCCCTACCTTATGCCTACGGTTGGGAGCCGCGGGTAAGCCCTCAGAAGGATGATCCTAGTATTCCCAACAGACCTTGGCTACCACTGCGGCCTCAACTAGAGTTAACTAGTTCGGGTGCTATCCCACGTCTTTGGTGGGGTTGTTCGGGTGTTATCGCGTTCCTTGGGGCGTGTGACGTGCGTAAGTCTTTTACGTCACGTTATCGTCTTGGGCCTGCTTCTGTAAGGCAGGTGAGCAACCGCTCACCGTCCTCAGGCACCATAGTTTGAAGTAACATAAGGCTTTCTATTCCTGGATTAGTTTCCCACGAAACGCGAAAACGGGAACAAACTCCATGCCGGCAATGCCGTGGGTATCAGCTAGTTATCTATCTACTATACTATTAAACTTAGATCAGTTTGTATAGTACTGCTCGTGCGCTCTAAGTTTGCCGCTCGGCTCCATACTTAAAGTCGAATTTTTAATTAGACGAAGTAAATTGACAGCAACTAATGTCACTTCTTCATACAATGTTGCTTATTTTCTATGACGAAGTGACATTATTTACTGTTAATTTACTTCTTCTAATTAAAAAATCGGGAATACGGCAAACTTAGAGCGAACGGGTAGTCTACCTATTTGCCAGTATTTTTTTTTATACTAACAGTAAAAAATATCCAAAATTTGTCAAAGACATCGTGAATCAACCCTACAAGGTCATAATCAGATCAAACCGCCAAAATATAATGACAGTAATATTTTATTCGATTGTCTATGGCCAATCGAGTGTGGTGCCGCCATGATGGGTGGAGACAGCGCGTTTTTAGGGTTCCGTAGCCGAATGGCAAAAAACGGAATCCTTATAGATTCGTGTGCTTCAAGCTGTAATCCTCACCTTTGAAATCTCAATGAAAACGAATTTTGACAACGCCAAAAAATAGTCGTGAAATATAGTCTTCAAATAAGCTATATATTATCACCCTACATATCCTAGGGGCTAAGCAGAGAGCAATCAAATTGGCATCATAAAATAATTTACACGCGTACGAGGTCGCGGGCAACAGCTAGTTTATAATAAAACAGGGACTATCGTAAGTATTGATGATGATTTTACGGCAGCAGATATTACGCAACGGAAAATTCCTTTATTTTGGCATTAAATTCAATAATTCGTCTGGAGTCTTCTACAGTTGCCATAGTAACCGAGTTTACCCGAGTGTTCACGACAAAATACTTCCCTAGTTAGAGCGAGAAGGTAATATGTTTTGTCTCGTTTTAGTACGTCCTGTATTGCAGACACCACGCCCTGAAGTCTAGGTCTTGAAATTAGATCAAATTTAGGCTGGAATTTTAGCTAATATTCCATTTCACCACTTTAGGGGTGTAATTTCTTATGTAGCTTTTGTGCCCTAAAAAGGTATAGGTACATTTTTAGTACTTATTTTTTGTATGGGATCTAAAGTCCAAATAAATAATCTAAGGTGATTTGCACCATTGGGTAACTAGAGATTAATCAGTGGTTTAGCTTTCGATTCAGTGAGCTAAAAACCACTTTGTTATTTACCTACCATCTTTTTCCTTTAAGTACTTAATACTATTTCTTTTCTAAATTGCTCATACTAAAATTCGTCAAAATAATACTAGTTTAGTAATAATCCAGATAAGGTAAGTATTTTTTTCTATACCAAATCGAGTGGTAAGGTTCGAGAAATATTCTTACTATCATTTATTTTTATTTTCCTGATGACAACTTTACACCTATATCAAAGGGATAATAGATGGGAATGACATTGCCTGAATTGAACGTCATTAATTACCTAATTAATAGTATTATTATTATATGATCCGCTGTAAAACCACCTCAAAAACTTCAATCACTTTCCCAAAGAGTAGAATCTCAAATTGTCCAAAATGACAACATTTACAATAAGTACAACAGGGACTATCGTTAGTATTGATGATGATTTTACGGCAGTAGACAACATTATTTACGCAACGGAAAATTCCTATATTTTGGCATTAAATTCAATAATTCGTCTGGAATCTTCTTCCATAGTAACCGAGTTTACCCGAGTGTTCACGACTAAATACTTCCCTAGTTAGAGCGAGTAGGTGATATGTTTTGTCTCGTTTTATTACGTCCTGTATTGCAGACACCACGCCCTGAAGTCTAGGTCTTGAAATTAGGTCTAAGCTAGGCTGGAATTTAAGCTATTCCAATTCACCACTTTAGGGGTGTAATTTCTTATGTAGCTGATGTGCTTATTTTTTGTATGGGATCTAAAGTCCAAATAATTAATCTAAGGTGATTTGCACCATATAGGTTAACTAGAGATTAATCAGTGGTTTAGCTTTAGAGACTTCAGTGAGCTAAGAACCACTTTGTTTTTTACCTACCTCCTTTTTTCTTTAAGTGCTTAATACTACTTCTTTTCTAAATTGCTTAAGTATACCAAAATTCATCCAAATAGTACTAGTTTAGTAATAATCCAGATAAGGTAAGTATTTTTTTTCTATACCAAATCGAGTGGTAAGGTTCGAGATATATTCTTACTATCATTTATTTTTATTTCCCTGATGACAACTTTACACCTATATCAAACGGTAAATAGATAGGAATGACATTGCTTGAATTGAACGTCATTAATTACCTAATTAATAGTATTAATATTATATGACCCGCTGTAAAACCACCTCAAAAACTTCAATCACTTGCCCAAAGAGTAGAATCTCATATTGACCAAAATGACAACATTTACAATAAGTACAACAGGGACTATCGTTAGTATTGATGATGATTTTACGGCAGTTACAACATAATTTACGCAACGGAAAATTCCTATATTTTGGCATTAAATTCAATAATTCGTCTGGAATCTTCTACGGTTGCCAGAGTAACCGAGTTTACCCGAGTGTTCACGACAAAATACTTCCCTAGTTAGAGCGAGTAGGTGATATGTTTTGTCTCGTTTTATTACGTCCTGTATTGCAGACACCACGCCCTGAAGTCTAGGTCTTGAAATTAGGTCTAAGCTAGATTGAAATTTTAGCTATTGCAATTCACCACTTTAGGGGTGTAATTTCTTATGTAGGTAGCTTATGTGCCCTAAAAATGTATAGTTACATTTTTAGTACTTATTTTTTGTATGGGATCTAAAGTCCAAATAAATAATCTAAGGTGATGTGCACCATAGATTAACTAGAGATTAATCAGTGGTTTAGCTTTAGAGACTTCAGTGAGCTAAAAAGCACTTTGTTATTTATCTACCTTCTTTTTCCTTTTACTTTAGTAATTCTACTTCTTTTCTAAATTAGCTTTTACCAAAATTCATCCACATTGTACTAGTTTAGTAATAATCCAGATAAGGTCATTTTTTTTCTATACTAAATCGAGTGGTAAGGTTCGACATATATTTTTCCTATCATTTATTTTATTTCCCTGATGACAACTTTACACCTATATCACCGGTAAATAGATGGGAATGACATTGCTTGAATTGAACGTCATTAATTACCTAATTAATAGTATTAATATTATATGACCCGCTGTAAAACCACCTCAAAAACTTCAATCACTTGCCCAAAGAGTAGAATCTCATATTGTCCAAAATGACAACATTTACAATAAGTACAACAGGGACTATCGTAAGTACTGATGATGATTTTACGGCAGCAGACAATATTACGCAACGGAAAATTCCTTTATTTTGGCATTAAATTCAATAATTCGTCTGGAATCTTCTACGGTTGCCATAGTAACCGAGTTTACCCGAGTGTTCACGACTAGTTAGAGCGAGAAGGTCATATGTTTTGTCTCGTTCTAGTACGTCCTGTATTGCAGACACCACGCCCTGAAGTCTAGGTCTTGAAATTAGGTCTAAGCTAGGCTGGAATTTAAGCTAAGGATTCCATTTCGCCACATTAGGGGAGTAATTTCTTATGTAGCTTATGTACCTACCCTAAAAATGTACCTATAAGTACTTTTTTGTATGGGATCTAAAGTCCAAATTAAATAATCTAAGGTGATTTGCACCATAGGTTAACTAGAGATTAATCAGTGGTTTAGCTTTCAAGACTTTAGTGAGTTAAAAACCACTTTGTTATTTACCTACCTTCTTTTTTATTTAAGTGCTTAATACTACTTCTTTTCTAAATTGCTTATACCGAAATTTATTCAAATTGTACTATAGCTTGACCGCTACCACCGCTGTACCGCTCCTTGCGTACTATTTTGTTCCGCAGCAGCGGTACAGCGGAAGCGGCCAAGCTATAGTTTAGTAATAATCCAGATAAGGTAGGTACCTCTTTTTTCTATACCAAATCGAGTGGTAAGGTTTCTCCCGTGAGAGGAATACCGATTGCCTATAAAATATTAGAATCAATCTTAGGTCTACAAACGCGACAGAAAACGGTCACCCTTCAATGGATTCCATCCCATATCCAATATGAACCAAACGATATTGTAGACTTACTAGCTAAACAGGCATCAGTGGATGGCATTCCTCGTGGAGTTTTACCTTTATTTTTGGACAAAATAAGACATGTTAAAAAGCATTGCCTGGATGTCTGGCAGGAGTATTTTGACGAGCGCTCAAAAGAAAAGGGTATATGGTACCGAACTATCCAGCCACACATATTAACATTTCCATGGATAGCATCGTATCGACAAAATAGAGAAGATTTAAAAACTATTCTCAGGCTACATTCCGGACACATTCCATCTAGAAAGTTTGGATATTTAATGAAAAAAGTTTCATCACCTAATTGCATCGATTGCGGTGTAATTGAAGACGTGTATCACATCCTGATGGAATGTGTCAGAAACGAACCTTTCAGGGCAACTTGTTTTGTTGGCGAATCGAGGATGTTTGTGGGTCAGGTGAACAGCGCCTTGTCTGAGCCAGGCTCACAAAAAGCCCGAGAATTGATCGAATTAGTTAATTTAGGCTTAAGCGATTTCTAGTTTATTATTTTAGGTGGTAATATCGTATTTTAGTTGGTTTTTTAATATTATATGACCCGCTGTAAAACCACCTCAAAAACTTCAATCACTTGCCCAAAGAGTAGAATGTCAAGTTGTTCAAAAGGACAACATTTACAATAAGTAGGTACAACAGGGACTATCGTTAGTATTAAGTACTTACGGGCGGCTTGAAAAATTTCAACTGTGGGTCGTCACAACCTGCGCCCGGGTCGGCAGCGCGTGTGTAGCGCCTCTGTAGCATTTATTTTCTATAGATGCAGTATTCAGGATGTGAAAGCAGCCTTATCTAGTTATCTTTTTTTAATCGGTTGTCAGTGGTGACATTTCTGCTGTCAGAATGACAGGATGTCATAAGGACGAGTGACGGATCGTTTTTGCATTGAATGAAAGCTGGTTTTAGATGAAAAATTCGAGACGATTCCACGTGAGAGAGGGGATAAAGCCCTGATACAAGGTTCCGAGTCTCTTTTGACCATCGGCTAAGGACGAGGGATTGATATTACTCTGAGTGGCACGCCTCAATTTAGCTTTGGAGGTTGTTAGTTGCAACATGAGGACCTGTTAAGGAATTAGTCTGAGTTAACTTATTCTCTTCGGAAGGAGTTGGACTCTGTGTCAACCTACACCCGGGATACCGGTAAGCGTCATTTCTTGTTTGCTAAGCGGTTCGAATTTCGTCGGTCGCGATGTCAGTTATTTCATTTGTCGTTTACTTGTCATAACAGGGTTTTTTTTACTACGGGGAAAAGCGGCCCGTCCACGGTTGGCAGAGCCACACCCAATGACACGTGGACTACATGAGCGAGGTGTTTTGAGAGGGACCAGCCGCCGCCACGTTGCATTCTAGGGCTGTGCTGCTCTCAGCTTACTAAAGGCCAGTAACTGTCACCCTATTACAGTGTAGTTAGCTGCTTACCCGTTCTACCTGCTCACGCGGCAGTGGTCTATTAAGTGGAATTAGACTTTATTTCTGTGTACCTGTGATATTTGTGTCTATCAGTGAATAAGCTCTCTGTGTGTCTCTGTGTATCTCTGTGTACTTAGTAAATATATGTCTGTTTTCGTCAGAGCCCTAGCCTACCCTTGCACACAGACTGGAAACTCAGAAATAAGGCGCCCTGGGATAGAGTTCTCTGCATAGCTACCTCACGCTAGTTGGTGAGTAACACAGAACATCTTTGGGTTACACCTCTGGTGTTGCAAACGTCTATAGGCTACGGTTACCAACCTTCCGGTGGGCCGTAAGCTTGTCTGCCACCTAAGTAGTATAAAAAAAAAAAAAAACTGTCGTCTGGAATCTTTTTTTTTTGACTTCTACGGTTGCCATAGTAGCCGAGTTTACCCGAGTGTGTCATGACAAAATACTTCCCTAGTTAGAGCGAGAAGGTGTAATGTTTTGTCTCGTTTTAGTACGTCCTGTATTGCTGACACCACGCCCTGAAGTCTAGGTCTTGAAATTAGGTCTAAGCTAGATTGGAATTTTAGCTATTGCAATTCACCACTTTAGGGGTGTAATTTCTTATTTAGCTTATGTGCCCTAAAATGTACCGATATGTACTTTTTGAAGTGAAACTTCTTTATCGGCGTTGGAAAAAAATTTGCGTCACGTCACGTCACGTCACGTCACGTCACGTCACGATTTTTGGTTACGCGCCATCTTTGTTCTGTTCCCCACCACGGTGGATTCGAATTAAGAGTACTTTATCCAGGGATAGCATGTCATTTAAGGGTTTTTGGACTTTTGGACTTTTGGGCTTTTGGACTTTTGGACTTTTGGATGGGACATTGGTACTTTGGGTCTTTGGGACTTTGGAACTTTGAGACTTTGGGACTTTTGAACTTTTGAACTTTTGAACTTTTGGACTTTTGGATGGGACCTTGGTACTTTGGGTCTTTGGGACTTTGGAACTTTGGAACTTTGGAACTTTGGGACTTTGGGACTTTGTGACTTTTGGACTTTTGGACTTTTGGACTTTTGGACTTTTGGACTTTTGGACTTTTGGACTTTTGGACTTTTGGACTTTTGGACTTTTGGACTTTTGGACTTTTGGACTTTTGGACTTTTGGACTTTTGGACTTTTGGACTTTTGGACTTTTGGACTTTTGGACTTTTGGACTTTTGGACTTTTGGACTTTTGGACTTTTGGACTTTTGGACTTTTGGACTTTTGGACTTTTGGACTTTTGGACTTTTGGACTTTTGGACTTTTGGACTTTTGGACTTTTGGACTTTTGGACTTTTGGACTTTTGGACTTTTGGACTTTTGGACTTTTGGACTTTTGGACTTTTGGGCTTTTGGAATTTTGGACTTTTGGACTTTTGGACTTTTGGACTTTTGAACTTTTGGACTTTGGTACTTTGGGTCTTTGGGACTTTTGGACTTTTGGACTTTTGGACTTTTGGACTTTTGGACTTTTGGACTTTTGGACTTTTGGACTTTTGGACTTTTGGACTTTTGGACTTTTGGACTTTTGGACTTTTGGACTTTTGGACTTTTGGACTTTGGGACTTTGGGACTTTGGGACTTTGGGACTTTGGGACTTTGGGACTTTGGGACTTTGGGACTTTGGGACTTTGGACTTTTGGACTTTTGGACTTTTGGACTTTTGGACTTTTGGACTTTTGGACTTTTGGACTTTTGGACTTTTGGACTTTTGGACTTTTTGGACTTTTAGACTTTTAGACTTTGGGACTTTGGGACTTTGGGACTTTGGGACTTTGGGACTTTGGGACTTTGGGACTTTGGGACTTTGGGACTTTGGGACTTTGGGACTTTGGGACTTTGGGACTTTGGGACTTTGGGACTTTGGGACTTTGGGACTTTGGGACTTTGGGACTTTGGGACTTTGGGACTTTGGGACTTTGGGACTTTGGGACTTTGGGACTTTGGGACTTTGGGACTTTGGGACTTTAGGACTATGGGACTTTGGGACTTTGGGACTTTGGGACTTTGGGACTTTTGGACTTTTGGACTTTTGGACTTTTGGGACTTTTGGACTTTTGGACTTGTGTACTTTTGTACTTTTTGACTTAATTTAAGGTGAGGTGAAAATTAAGTTTATGAAGAAGTTTCACTTCTTACGTGTGTACACTAAGTACACGCAATTTTTTTTTGGTATGGACTCTAAAGTCCAAATTAAATAATCTAAGGTGATTTGCACCATAGGTTAACTAGAGATTGATTTGTAGTTAAGCTTTCTTTCTTGCATGAAAAGAAAAATGAAAGTTGAAGAAGCCAGTGAGGTGTGTATGGACCGTGCCGTGTGGCGCTCGGTTCTTTCTGCCTACCCCGCAAGGGATTTGGCGTGAAGATGGTGTGGTACCTTTTTTCTTCCTTAAGTGCCCACGAATTCTATCCAAAATTGCTTATCTTATACCAAAATTCATCCAAATTGTACTAGTATAGTAACAAACCAAATATATTATTATTTTCTCTTCCAAATCGAGTGGTAAAGTTCGAAATATTCTTACTATCATTAATTCCTTCTCTGATGACACACATACACATACACATTTAAAAACATGGGAAATAGATGGGAATAACATTGCTTGAATTGAATATCATTAATTACTCCATTAATAGTATTAATAATATCTGACCCCCTGTAAAACCTACCCAAAAAAGAAATCCAGTTTTGTTCAGCCGTTAGAGCGTGACAGAGAATCAATATATCCATTTTCCATACCTACACCTACACACAAACTTTCGCATTTATAATGTCAGTAAGGATAGTATCTAGCCCGCTGTAAGACCACCACAACCAGTTATTAGAAATGTTCATTATCTCGAAACAAAAGTGATTACAAATAAGTAATTACATGCAATTCCTTTTCGACCTCATATCCACCCACATTAGACTTGATAAATATATTCTGAACGTTAGTCTTTATTATTTAACATTTCATAAACGTATTTATCAAGGCACTTTTACATAATTAAAAGTACAACCTCAGACATTTCAACTCGTTAGTAATGGAGACGCCTACGCGTCAACATCGTTTAATTCCGGTTCTTAAATCGAATAATTGTTTGGATAACTCCGTTTAGTTAATAGGCGTTTAATTATTATTGTTGTTTAATTTATTACAAATACAGTACACAATTAATGTATTTAGTTGACGGGTCTAGTAAATTAAAACAATAATTGTGGGCAGTGTCCAATTAATTTTGTTATAATTTATTTCTTTGTTAAAAATAATTATGTGTTTATAGTTTTCACAATAGTCATGCTTTTCTCTGACAATTTACAGGCTCATACACTGATAAGTGATAACTGATAACCGAGACTACATTCTAGACTTGGTTGATCAGTTGATAGTCAAATGTATCACCTAAAAGTTATAATCAGGTACCTACCCATTATTATAATTCTGGCATGGCACAAACAATAATTAAATAGATCCTGGGTTCCAGACAAAGTTGTTCATCTATTATGATGTCACATCAGTCTTCGTGGCGAACTTGTCAGATATCGTTACGCTAACGAGCTGTAAGAAATATAATGCAATCATTATGCGATACCCGCGTCGCCGTCGCTCGGTCCAAATATTTGTGTGAACCAGAAATGTTTGTTTCGGAGTTTGGGTGTTATCTATGTATAACATGTATGTATTTAGAAATATATAAGTATGTCTATCAGTCGTCTAGATTCCACAGCACAAGCTTATAAGTAGTTTGGTCTAGATGATGTTGTGTGAGAATGTCGAACAATGTTGATTAATTTATTATTTATTTATTAAAATCCGTTGGATTTGCATCCTAAAACTTACTGTTTACATTCACACTGCGAGTGTTGCCTGAATTGCGTCATCTTTAACTGTAGTTAGTGATGGTGTAACTCACCCTGAAAGTAAACCCAGACATTATTGATTTCGCAGTGTAGGGAGGGACCGAACATCACACACAAAGTGCCTACAACCACCTACATAATATAGGTATATTGACCACACAAAACTAGGGTTGGGTTTATATTTTACTCGTATTTACAGCTAGGTTCTTTTTTATGTAGAATGGGGTTTGGTTTGGGGACTTATGAAATCGGTGTCTGACGTCAAGTTTCGCTAAAACCCGTAGCAACCATTTAAACCACGTATGGGTTAAATAGCTCGTATTTACAATAAAAAAATATGCCGTTAATTTTGACAATTACTATTACTGCTCCGCTCCCTAGGATGGTAGCGAAATGATGCCAAGTTGCTTGTGAATATTTCGGCTTTTTAATGATGACGAACGAGCAAAGCTTGCCTCTTTAAATATTAGTAGGTATATGTATAGATGAGCTGACAGCCTGACAATCGTCCAAGGGTTGCCGAAGACCTTGTGAAATGATGGAGAATTCACGCCCAGCTTGAAGAACGCGGGGTTGTAACAGAGATCGACAGAGAAACAGATATTTTCTCTTGCGTAACATTGAAACATGTTCCAAGTTCCGATAGAGAAAAATCTGTTTTTCGACGGATTCTTTGTTTGACTTCTGACGAAGATTCTCTCCACTGTAGGAATCTGACACCTGTGCCCGGTACGCGTCACCCGTAATTGAAAAGGAGAGGATAGCATTAATATAAGAATCCATCGGTTTTAACGAAGATTCTTTATACTTTAAAGAAAAATAAAGCAACACTGTTTATTCGGTAGCCTTTGAATGAGTTGGGAGTCCTGGGACATCCTTCCGAGGGCTTACCCCGGGACTCCCAACCATAGGCTGTTGGGCGTTACGTGAGGTTTTTTAGTCGGTAGGAGTCCCGGCATAACTTACATGAGGATTTTCCCTCACGTTAAAAAAAGCCTTTGAGTGAAAAGACTGTCACCTCTTTGCGGGATCTAAAAGGCGGAGATGAGTTGAAGAGCTCATTATAACAGTCGTCCTGGAGTATCCTTCCGAGGGCTTACCCGGAGCTCCTAACCGTAGACTGTTAGCAGGACATGTGAGGTTTTTTAGTCGGTAGGAGTCCGGCATAATATCCATGAGGATTTTCCCTAACCTAAAAAAAATCGAATGAGAGAATGACAAAACAGATATACAACGCGAAAGTGGATGGACGTAGAAGTCGGGGAAGGCCACAACACACACACCACGACCAAATTAATCGTGTGTTAGTTGAGGGTGGTGTCAAGAGCCGAAGGAAACGACGTGCATGCATGAAAAGAAAAATGAAAGTTGAAGAAGCAAGTGAGGTGTGTCTGGACCGTGCCGTGTGGCGCTCGGTTCCTTCTGCCTACCCCGCAAGGAATTTGGCGTGAAGATAGTATATTATAAAAAAAAAAATTGCGTGTACTTAGTGTACACACGTAAGAAGTGAAACTTCTTCATAAACTTAATTTTCACCTCACCTTAAATTAAGTCAAAAAGTATAAAAGTCCAAAAGTCCAAAAGTCCAAAAGTCCAAAAGTCCAAAAGTTCAAAAGTCCAAAAGTCCAAAAGTCCAAAAGTCCAAAGTCCAAAAGTCCAAAAGTCCAAAAGGCCAAAAGTCCAAAATTCCCAAAGTCCCAAAGTCCCAAAGTCCCAAAGTCCCAAAGTCCCAAAGTCCCAAAGTCCCAAAGTCCCAAAGTCCCAAAGTCCCAAAGTCCCAAAGTCCCAAAGTCCCAAAGTCCCAAAGTCCCAAAGTCCCAAAGTCCCA